>JAPKLY010000424.1:324497-348891 GCA_026898435.1 Prunella vulgaris | reverse complement strand
CAAAACAAAGGAAATAAACACAAGATAAACAAAACCCATGCTCAAAAGTTCAATTAAATTGCAATAAGTAAAAGATATCACCTCTTGATGATCCAAAATGTAGGGAATTACAAAACCCAATGCAATCCTTGCTAGAATAATGAAATAGAACTAGAATTAAAGGTAATCTATGAATTTGGATTGAATCTAATGAAGTAGATTGTGGAAAAGTTAAAAAAAATGCTCCCCAAGGAAGTTGGAACCCTAATCTCTTGCCTTCAAACTCTCCAAACCGAAAATCTCTAGCCAAAACCAATTTTAGTGCTTTTTATACACCTCTCTGGATCATGCCATGTGTCAACATCTGAGAAAAAGTATCCCGAGTTGCTCGACCTCGCAGGGTTGCTCGAGCAAAAAGTGGTCGAGCACGCTTTCATAAAATGCTGAACACATTTGATTTTCCCAAGTGCTCGATCGAGCTGAGCTGCTCGACCTCGTAGGGTCAAGCAACTATTTTTGCTGATTTGCTTCGTAAATTTCTTGAGGCTGCTCGATCTAGCACGTTTGCTCGACCACCGAGCTTGGTCGAGCACGATTTTTGGAAATCGCTTCAACACCTTCTTCACTGACTGCTCGATCTTGCAAGGTTGCTCGACCGAAGCTGGTCGAGCAGCTCCATCCCTTAATTTGCTACGTGTTTTTCTCAAGGTTGCTCGATCTAGCAACGTTGCTCGACTACTGAGCTTGGTCGAGCACGTCTCCAAAAATCGTTTTAGCAATTTCTTCGTTGTTGCTCGAGCATGCACACTTGCTCGACCGAAGCTGCTCGAGTAATTGTTCAATTTTTCTCCTTTAAACTTCTTCATCTCAATCTTGATCAAATTCATCCCAATTCTTCCAAAATTTGCTCTTCTTCCAATTGTGCTTGTCCAAGCCTCTTTATCATCAAAATTTCCCTAAAAATCACATAACTCAAGTGTGAATCAATATGTACAATATCCAAAAGAATTATCACTCAATTAGCAAACAAATGTATCAAATCCCCACAAAAATATTCACAAATATACTCAAATCCATGGCCTAATCAGCGGTCGAGTGCCGCCCAGCGCCTAGAACGCCTAAGCGGTGCTTAGGCGCCTTCTAGGCGGGGCTAAGATTTTTTTTTTTTTAATATTTTTAATAATATTTTTTTTTTCTAAACATACATTAATAAAAATACACATTAAATTATAAATTTAAAATATAGTCAATTACCAAATATATTTTTCACAAAATGTAACAAGTCAATAAAACATTAAAAACTATGATAATACGACATTGTCCAACTTCTAAATGAAATACAAAAATAGCAAAAGACATAGTACAAATTAATTATGAAGTATTCCAATTAATTTTTTTTTTAGTAATTTAGTAGTGTAGTTTTCATATTTTAATTTATAGGAATTTTTAAAAAAATAGTAATGACCTTTTAGGCGGTACTAAGGCGATCTCGGTAGTGCAAAATGTGTTTGCGGATTTTTCTCGTCGATTTGGTCTAGGTATCGGCGGCCGAGTGACGCCAAACACCTAGACAGCCGCCTAGGCGGTTTTGGTGGGAGCCATTTGCATCTATATTTTTATTAATAATTTAATTTAATCTGCTTAAAAGTAAACATTTTACTCAATAATTTATTTCTTTTGAAAAATAATTAGTGCATGATTTGAGGGTTAAAAATCATTAAAAAATGTAATATATCAAAAATTTTATTAAAATTAAAGAATAAGAGTGGGAACTATTTAAAGAATTAAAAGAAACATTATATTTGAGTAAATAAAATTATAAATTTTATACTCATTTTTTATAAATGAACTATGTTATATAAAAATGATGTAGTAGTAAAATTAAAAATTTGGCAAAAATTATTTCTTCTTTTTTTTTTTTCCGGACAAGGGCAATATCAATTTTTTTCCACTTTCAAGTTTCAATCAATGTTTCATTTTTACCCAAAAAAAATTGGCAAAATAGTTGGCAAATGGTTGACACGAGGTTGCCAACTATTTGCACTTTTTTTTTAGACAAAAATAAAACATTACATGAAAATGGACAAAATAGATATTGCGATTGTCAAAACATACAATTTTGTTAATCTTCTCAAATATTAATGTGAAACAGTAGAAATTTTTATATATAAAAAATTATCTATTTTTATGCACAGTTCAACATGAAATAATTATAATAATCACAAATCCAACATATAAACTATTATACTTTACCCATATCTTAAAATGTAAATTATTTTTCCTTTTAAACTAATATATAACACATCATATATTAAATTAATAATTATTTTTTAATCTTTAATTTAAATTCATATTTTATGTATATTTTAAAGTCTCCATTGGTGGAAAGAAAATAAATTATTTTAAATTTTACTTTTAAAATAGTACTTTTTTGTTAATATTAATTTATAATTTGATTTTTTTTAAATATATATAATCTTAAAACTCTGTTTGATTGATAATTTGTAATCTTGAAAACAATAGACAATATAAACCAAAGTTATATGGTAATTTTAAATAAAATCCATTTAAAATGTTAATTTCACCTAAAATCCATCTAAAAGAGTAAAGGTTGGACTGACTTAACATGCCGTATATTTATAATCAATTATGACAAATCAAATTCGACCAAAATTATATAAATGTTAACATGATAACAAGAGTCAATTGACAAAAATATTGAGAAAGAACATTAAAATATTGCAAAATAAAATTGTTGATGGGCGAGCTATCCAAGGAGAATTGAGGAATCAATTGGTCTAAGGCTAGGGAGGTCGCCAATGCACCCAAGAGAGCCAAGGCACTGACCTCGGCCACCTTGCAAGGAAGGAAGCTCGCCTAAGTACCCGGCCCTATCTGGGGGAGAAGGTCAGCGGAGAAGCTCGCCGGGGTCGATGAGGCCGAACCTAAGCTAACTCTACGTGGCTTCGGGAATACACAAGGCTCTGGAGCTCGCCCATGACCTCGCCCTGAAGGTCGCCCAGTGTGGGGAATTAGGGTCACGAGTATCTAAATAAGATATGAGTGTGGTAGAACGAGGCATTGTAGAGGGAGCAACGTGAGGGATTAAGGCGAGGGTTACGAACCCTCGTCAACACCGAAAGCCAAATAGGCTCGTAAGGTATCACCTCACACTCGCACACCTATAAATAAGACTTCTCTTGTAACTATTACACACTTCCAATCATAATACAACATTTTACTTTCTCTCTCTAAACCCTTCACTTTCTCTCTCTATATCTTCCCCTCAAGAACATCTAAGAACACATTCTTAGATTATTGTTTGATAGGATTAATATGTTATAAAGCCACATAAACAAACACGATTAGTAAATTCTATCAACAATTTGGTGCTAGAAGGAGGGTGGCCTCATTGAACCAAAAATTTGAGAGTAAAAATTAGGGTTTGTTGAAGGTTTGAAGGTTTGAAGATTTGAAGGTGTTTTTGACAAAACTCAAGAATACTTGAAGATACACACATATTTTCGTCCCTTGAACGAAAACCCAAATTTTCGAGTAAAAACCCAAATTTCCGGATCCATAGTTTCTGCCCGAAAAAAGTTTTCAAACGCACACGTGTACACGAATAAAATGGATTTTGGATAATTCGTTGCATGTAACGCTAGATGAAAACCCGCCAAAAATCATCCTGGCCGGAGACCGCGACCTCGGCGACCTCCGGTGAGCTTCCCCCTGCAAAACCCCAAAATGACTAAGGAACATACCTCTGCGAACACCCGGAGGTGGAAGGAGGGCGCCCAGGACCAGGTCGAAGGGGAGACCTCACGCCGAGCTCCCCCGAAGAGCAATGCTCCACGACCTCCACGAGTCGTAGTGACTCAGGAGGATTTGAACCCCGCCCTGAGGGACCTCGCCAACAACCCCGATGAGCTCCAGCGCACCATTGCAACCCTACAGAGGTTGCAACAAAGGCAGCTCGATGAGCTTGCCCTGGTACCCCGGCGAGCTCCAGCCGCCAAAGCCAGGGAGCAGACGAGGCCCACTCAGGGTACTCAGACCCGGGGAGAATACAACAACCTCCCCAATGAGCAAGAGGTGAGCTTGGCCCAAGCTTGCCAGCACCGAGAACGCGCCGGGAAGGCCAAGGTGGCGGAGGAGCCCGCCCCACATACAGGGCGAGCCTCGGCCTACACCGAAGCATCCTCCAACTACCAATCAACGAGGAGGGAGGTCCTCCAAGGCCGTCTGGGGCCAAGGTGCGAGCAAAATGAACGGATGGCAACTACGTCCCACAGAGATACGGACCTATGACAACGCAGGTCCGCCCACGACCGATTGAGAAGACCTGCGACCGACAGGTTGGGCCCCCATGGTGGACGCCAATTCTAGCCCGTCACAGAGAGGTCACGCCAGAGTGAGGCACCTCGGGGGCGTGCGTCCACGAGGCACACGACCTTCGAGCAACCTCTGCCGGAGGTGGCCCGCGATGACGAGCTGGCCTCACTGAAAAAGGCCGTCGAAATGCTACAAGCCCAAGTAGCAGCCAAGTCCGGTGGACCTGACTCCACCACTCTCCCTTCATCACCATTGGCACCTGCCATACTCCGAGCACTGGTCCAAAAGAAGGTCCAATCCCCAGTGATGTCCGCGTACGAGGGCGAATCTGACCCGAAAGTCCACCTGGCCAAGTACGCAGACTTCATGATTTCAGTGGGCGCCACTGACTCCACCCAGTGCCGAAACTTCCCGTTGACCCTAGGGGACCGAGCTCACCGCTGGTTCTCGTCACTCGCCATGGGGTCAATCCACTCATTTGGCCAGCTCTCGCGGGAGTTCTTGGCCCACTTCTCTGGGTTTGGGTCCTACCTTACCCAGAAAGACCGCCTCGCCAACATCCACCAAGGTGAGAATGAAACCGACCAACAGTAACTGGAGAGGTTCGACAGGATACTGCTGGAAGGCGAGCCAGTGAGCAAGGACACCAAAGTCGTCGCGGTGATGGCAGGACTCCGGAAGGGGACCGACCTTTGGAAGGAAATGCACCTCGCATGTCCAAACACTTACACTGAATTCCGCCACAAGGCGGGGGTGTTCGTGGCCTTGCAGGAGGCCCTCCAGAAAGAGGTCGGTGCCTCTGAGGAGAGGAAACCCTACGGGAAGAAGTCCGGGGGCACATACAAGGCCCCCCAGAACTTGAAAGCTTTCGGCGACGGGGACGAGTTCAAAGAGAAGCTCAACCAGGTCCTCACTGTCTCCGTCGACCATGTCTTTACTGAGGTCAAAGACAAAGCCTTGTTGGAAGAGCCGAGGAGAATTCACCAGGACCGCGCGAAGCTCAACCCCAATAAGTATTGTGCCTATCACCAGTCCATCGGCTACTTCACCAGCGAGTGCTGAAACCTCCTCAAACAATTATGGAAATTCTATGAGGATGGGAAGCTGGCCGAGTTCGTGAAGAAGGCACCGGTAAAGAGGCCCAGGTTCGAGAGAAGGGAGGTCTCCGATGATGAGGAAGAGGACGCGGGCCAATGCGGACGTCAGAACAGGCGAAGGGCACCTCCCCAACCTCAACAGAACCTAGAGCCCACTCGAGAACTCTTGGTTCTCGAGGAAGAAATTAGAGCTGCCGGAGGTCTCCAGGATGGGGGATCCTCCCTTTCCAAGAGAAAAGGAAAGCCGAGATCCGGGCCATCAACCAGGTCCAGGAAGGCAGCTCCGACCCCAGGTCCATCACGCAGCTCACTGATGAGCTGACATTCTCCTCGGCGGACCTAGAATGGGTACTGATGCCCCACAATGACTTATTGGTGATAACCGCCAACATCATGAACGTCCGAGTTCACAGGCTGCTTGTGGACACTGGCGCATTCACCAATATTCTCTTCAAATCCACCTTAGATGCCTTAGGTGATTTTGAGTCGTACTTAGAGCCTAGCAATGCTAGGATAGTGGGGTTCGGAGAAGCTGTAACCGTCCCCCTAAGTAGTATCAGGTTGAGCGTCCAACTTGTATCGGCCGAGGACCCGGAGCGGAGACTGACTAGGTTAGTAGATTTCCTAGTTGTCGACCAGCAGTCCTCCTACAATGGGTTCCTTGGCCGCCCGTTTATCAATGAATTTAAAGTGGCATGTTCGACCTACTACTATTGTTTGAAATTCCCAACTCCGATAGGTGCCGGAACCATTAAAGGTGACCAGAAAAAGGTCAGAGAGTGTTTGCTCCAAATTAAAGATGGTCGGGTCAAAAAGTCTGTGACGCAGGTTCACATCCTTGAAGAGGATGTACAAATTCCAACAGACGAGTCGAACATCCTAGACATCATCTCAACAGAAACCGAGTTGATGGAGTTAGGCGATCTGCCAGAAATCAACCAAGTCTTAGAACCTGCGCAAGGCACACAACCGGCGCCTATGGAGGGAATAGAGGAAGCACAAAACAACCAAGTGTTGAAACCAGCGGAAGAACAGTAACCTGCACCCATGGAGGTGGACCAAGAAACCCAAGGTGGAGGACCTCCGGGAAGTCAGGGACTGGCGCAGATGGATGTCGACCCAGCTCCCCAGATTGGAGGACCTTCCCAGGTTGAGCAACCACCAGAAATGCTGACAGTTGATGAACCTCCCCAAGTTGAAAGCAACACTGATGACCTCGAACCGCGCCTAGGTTATGAATCTGTGCAGATGTCACAGGAGGAGTGGGGCGAGTTCATCAGCGACCCTAGGTGGAAAAACCAGAAAAGGAAAGCCACCCCATGGAAGAATTGACGGCGCTCCCGGTGGACCCGGAAAGGGACTTGGAGTTTTTCATAGGTTCTGAGTTACCTGAACCGTACCGGTCGAGGATGGAGCTATTTTTTATGTCCAACCTGGACGTGTTTGCCTGGTCCCACGAAGACATGATGGGGATCCCGTTGGAACACGCATGTCATCGACTCAACATAGATCCGGCGAGGAGACCCGTCCACCAAAAACTAAAGAAATATGGACCAGACAAATACGCAGCTCTAACCGTTGAAGTGGGGAAGTTGTTGGACAACAAGCTGATCAAGGAAGCCCTATGTCCGTAGTGGGTCGCGAACCCCGTCCTGGTCAAAAAACACAAAGGGACGTGGAGGCTCTACATCGACTTCACGAACCTGAACAAAGCATGTCCGAAGGATAACTTCCCACAACCCCACATTGATCAACTCGTAGATAGCACCGCAGGCCACGAGATGATGACATTCATGGATGCCTTTGCAGGCTATCACCAGATAGCATTGCACCCAGATGACCAGGAGCATACGGCGTTCTACACCAAAAAAAATATGTATTGCTGGGAGAGGATGCCGTTTGGACTTATCAACGCCGGAGCAACCTACCAAACATTGGTGAATAAGATGTAAAACTAACACATTGGCGAATCTATGGAGGTGTACGTGAACGACATAGTTGTCAAGACTTTGAGGAAGGAAGACCACCTTGACCACCTCAAACAAACCTTCGACATACTGCGTCACTACAACATGAAGTTGAACCCCAAGAAGACCAATTTTGGCGTACATTCAGGAAAATTCCTAGGTCACCCGGTGAGCCAGCGGGGGATAGAGGCCAATCCGACGCAGGTCCAATGCATAATCGAGATGGGCATCCCCGATTCTGTGCAAAAGATTCAGAGGTTGACCGGGTGCATGGCAGCTTTGAACAGGTTCATCTCCAGATCTGGCGATTGAAATCATCCTTTCTTCGAGGTGATCAAGGCAAACACACGAAGGTACAAGGAAGCGGCCAAGGCCAACAAGCTACACCTGAAAAACTACTTCGTGTGGACAAGCGAATGCCAACGAGCCTTCGAAGATATTAAGGCATACCTGGCCGATACGCAGGTCCTGTCAAAGCCAATACCTGGCGAAAAGTTATACTTGTACCTCGCTGCATCGGAGGTTGCCATCAACTCTGTCCTGGTCCGAGAAGAGGCAAAAACACACCTACCAGTGTACTATGTAAGCCAAGTCTTACACGAAGCTGAGTTGCGGTATACCCCGACGGAGAAGCTAACCTATGCACTGGTGATGAGTGTTAGAAAATTGAGACCCTACTTCTTCGACCATCCAGTGGAGGTGCTGATGACGTTCCCACTACGTCAGATACTACGACGCCCAGAAACAACCGGACGTCTGCTGAAATGGTCACTAGAAGTTAGCCAATACGGTATAACCTACGCACCCCGAACAGCGGTCAAGGGACAAGCGCTCGCCGACTTCATCGTCGAGCTAACTTTCCCATAAGATTCGACGAGGGGACGTATAGCTCTGTGGCACCTCTACGTTGAAGGGTCATCAACTAGCACAGCAGCTGGCGCCGGCGTAGTCCTAATAAGCCCGGACAGACAAGTCTTCACCTCCACAATTTGGTTCGACTTCAGAGCAACCAACAATGAGGCAGAGTACGAAGCTTTGATAGCTGGACTTAGACTATCATTAGCTGTGGGGGCAACTAATCTTCAAGTTTTTGGAGATTCCCAACTAATAATATCCCAAGTCCGGGGGGAGTATGAAGCAAAAGACCAGCAGATGATGATCTGCCAGAAGATAGCTGCGCGTCTGATCTCGATGTTTACGCTGGTTTACATCAATCATATACCGCAGCTAGAAAACACACAAGCAGATGCCCTAGCCCGACTAGCTACCAGTAACGGCGAAGCCGAGTTCACGGAGGTTGTAATCACTAAGCTGAAGAACCCCTCGACTTCCGATTACAAAGTAAATTAGACCTTGAGTGGGGGGCAGGAAGGTGACGAAGACAGTGAAGATTGGTGCACTCCGATCCAAAAATACTTAAAGGACGGAATAACCCCCGAAGATGCCTGGGAAGCTAGTCGGCTAGTAAAGTAAGCTGCCAGATATACGCTGCTGGATGGCCAACTCTACAAACGTGGGTTCTCTCTACCTCTAGTCAAATGCTTATCTAAGAAGCAAGGGTTCGAGGTGTTAGAAGAAATTCACGAGGGAATTTGCGGAAGTCACGCTGTGGGGCAAACTTTGGCATACATGACGATCAGGCAAGGGTACTACTGGCCCACTCTTCGCAAAGATGCCATCAGCTTCGCACGGAATTGCCGAAAGTGTCAACTTTTCGCACCTAACATCAACTCCCCAGCCAACCAACTGAAGTCAGTCTTCAGCCCGTGGCCTTTCACAAAATGGGGTATCGACTTGATCGGCCCATTTCCACCTAGCAGAGGCGGCGTAAAGTTTGTTGTTGTAGCAGTAGACTATTACACTAAGTTGGCTGAAGCAGAAGCACTTACTACCATAACACAGGAAATGATGATCGGCTTCATATGGAAGAACCTGATCTGTCGGTTCGGACTTCTGCAATCGATCATCACCGACAACGGAAGGCAGTTTGACGGCCAGAAGTTGAGAGATTTCTGCAGCTCGTGGAACAACAAGAAGCACTACTCAACTCCATACCATCCACAGTCAAACGGTCAGGTCGAGGCGGTCAACAAAATCTTGAAACACACATTGAAGCTCCACCTCGAAGCTAAGAAAGGAAGCTGGGCAGACGAACTTCCGGAGGTCCTATGGTCTTACAGAACATCATACCGAGCCAGTACCGGAGAGACCCCGTTTGCCCTAGCCTTCAGAACTGAAGCGGTAGTACCGGTGGAGGTTCAGAAGAAGACTTGGAAGGTGGTGGGTTTTGATGAAGAAAAGAATGACGAAGCCTTAGCAGTAGAAAAAGATCTGATCGAAGAGACCAGGGCCTCGTCAGAAATGAAAAATGCCACCTACAAGCGTAGAGCAGAAAAGTTCTACAATTCCCAGGTCCGAGACCGAAAGTTCAAAGTCGGAGACCTAGTACTAAAAAAGAAACTGATGGCCCCACCAGGAGTATTTGGGTCAAACTGGGAAGGACCGTTCCGGGTTACCGCAGCCTGACCAAACCGCACTTATGATCTCGAAGACGCTGAAGGCAACTCCTCATCATATACCTGGAGTGCCGTACATTTAAAGAAATTTTATCAATAGACCAGGACTCTGTAATAGACTAGCCGAAGGTTCGCCTCATAAATATTGATGGCGACCAATGTAAATTACGCTGCTATAAGAAGTTGGAAAAATTTATTAAGTCAAAAAAGTTGTCAGCCACGCGAGCTTCTGTAGCTCACCACCTATGCGGGCTCCTACAGCTCGTCAACTAGGTGAGCTCCCACAGCTCGCCCACTCTTCGAAGGTCCATAATCCACCCAGTGTCCGAAGCCTCGTAATGCGCAAGGACCAAGGTCCCAAACGTTATAATCAAAGTGCTCGAAGGCAAAGGCTAAAGTGCCCAAGGTCGCGAAGGTACCCTTCCTAAAGGGCCACTAAGCACCGACTGCCTTAAGTTAGAAAAATTCGCGAAAAAGGCGATTAAAACGTCTAAGGCAAGGTTCATAAAACCCAATTGCCCAACATGAGTTAAACAAAGTACAACTCGATACCCTAAGTGGTTTAAGAAGAGCGATTCGCGGCCCTAAGTGGTGTAAGACGAAGAATACGTACTATTAAAATAAGAGGTACAATTCGTAGTCCTAAGTGACGTAAAATGAATGATTCGCTTCTCATAAGTAGAGTAAGACGAACAGTCGAGTACCCAAAAAATGTTTAAACGAGTCAATTCAAATTATAACGTAAGTGTAAAAATGTAAGTAAGCGAAGTTGGAACAAAAAGATCAAGTTTCATTCAAAAGGCATACTTAGGAAACCTTCAAGTCAAAAAGATGCCTGAAAATTCCTAAGTATACAGAGCGGCGCTAGCCACAATGGTCGGCTAGCTGACCATCTTTGAACTACAAAAGTAACCTCCTTCTGGGCGAGCTATACAAAGACCGGTGAGCTTCGACTACTTGTGTAAAAAGAAACTACAAAAATGAGCTCCTTCTGGGCGAGCCACATATGCCCGGCGAGCTACAAAAATATAAGTTATTCTATGGAAGCAAAAAAAAGTCTAAGTCTACGGAGCCGCGGGGACTTGAGGAGCAGGGGTAGAGGCGGGGTTGTTAGAGACCTCGGCGTCAGCGGCATGGGGGCGACCTCCCCAACAACAGCCTGGTTGGTCGAAGGAGAGAGTCGGGGTAAGATTGTGATGTCGCCCGTACACCCGCTAGTGTGGAATCCGCCGACGTTCACCATGGCGTCCCCACAAACCTCCTGCCTCTGCTCCAGTGAGGGGAGTTCGCACCTCATCCCCGACGACCTCCTCGGCGGCCTCAGCTGTCAAAACCTCAAAGGTTTGGATGATGTTAAACTTCTCCCGAGCAGCGTCGAGATTGATCCCATAGCCGACGAGGTCCCCTATGTTCAGCTCTGTGCCCGGGGGAATCTTGGCCTTCGCCAAACAGTCATCGAACTCGCCCACGAGAGCCTCCCACTCGCTCTCATTGTTTATCCGCGCCCACTGAAAGTAGCCGATAACCTCGGCAAAGTAGAGGACATAGCTGAGGTCCGTGGCAACCAACCTCGCGAGCTCTAATGCCTCAGAAGAGAGTGAAGTCTCAGACCGACTCGGGAGCTCGGCAATCTCCATGACTTTAGCGGTGACCTCCTCGCGAAGCTTTGAACACTCCGCCGAGTTTCCCTGGCTTTGCTCCCGGAGGATCTTTACCTCATCTTGCGCCCGGGCGAGCTCTTTCTCCCGAGAGGCAAGCTTCTGGCGAGCTAGATCAAGTTTGGTTTTCTGACGATTAAAGTCAGCTTGAACTTTCTCCAAGCTCTTCAGGGCTTTCTGCTCTGCGACCAAGGAGGCTTTGGCCTTCGCCTCCATCCTAGCAAGGTCCTCCACGACTTTCTTTCTTTCATCCCCGACTCGGTTCAGTAAAACCCAGGTATCGTGGCGAGCCTTATCGATAGCCATAATATCGTCAGTTATGAGCTGGGTGGCCGCCATCGCCGCACAAGCATAGTGCATGGCCAACCTCGCCATGTCGGTGGGCTTCTGCCTCTCGATCATCGCCAGCTCGGAAGCGTAGAGGTGTTTGGGAGCCTCGGTGAAGATGCAGCGTGCCGGGCCAGTAGGGAGGTCCCTCGCCGAGGTCAGGGCCTTACACCTCTCCGCCTTTTGGAGAGACTCCGGCCGATGTGGGAACTCGGCCGGGGCATACCTGCAGACATTTAGAAAGTTAGCAAAGAATCATTAAAAGTTACGAACTAAATGGCTCCCAACTTCAAAGAGTAGCTCGCCCCCTTACCCGAACCTGTCGGGGTTGAGCCCAAGGAGGGTGTCATCCTGGATGGGAACCCCGTACGGAGATGGCGGAGGAGCGCTTTGAGTAGTTGGAGGCGCATGAGTTGAGTGGTGTATGAGAGCTCGCCCTGATCCTCCCTGGCCCGATCTGGAGCCGCCCCGGTCGCTATGCTTGAAGTCTTCGTCACGGAGACTGACCCGTGATCGCTTGTGGGAGCGAGCTTCATCTTCAATCACCCGAGAGCCATCCGCACGATGGAGTGTTCGCTTAGGCTGGTGAGGCGAAGGCTGAGAACCCCGCTCTGATCCTGAACCTCGCCCCGAACATTTCTTGGTTGGGGCGACCTTCTCCTTGGTTTGCTGGGGAGCTGAGGTCCTCTGCGAGCTTGAACCCCCAGCCTGGTCTGCGGCCGAGGCGACCTTGGCGAGCTCCGTCTTCCTAGTCGCGTCCAACACCGCCCCGGATGGAACGCCAGCTCGGTTTGGGCGGGGTTTGACCATCTTTAATTGGCGAGCTAAAATGTGATAGGCTTCGGGGATGTTGATAGACGGGAGGTCGACAACTGGGCCCTCACCTACAAAATTTATCGAGAATTATTAGCAACCCGGCGAGCTTCCTCAACGAGCTACCAGGACTTAGAAAATTTTAAGAATTTAAAACCTTGAGCAGCGAGGTGATGGGGCGAGGTAATGAGTCCGGCGTGCCTCCGACAGTGATGCTGGCACAGGTGTTCGATCTCTCCATCTTCCTGCTCCCGCAAGCAGCAAATAGTCCGCACGAGATCAAAACCAACAGAGACGTCGGGCTTCCCGCGGCTCGACTTGTGGTGCTTCAGGCCTACAAAAACAAAAGATTAGATTAGTAAGTCTAATCCAACCCACGCACACCGAAATATGCCACCTACTACTGGATTCTCCGTATCCCTCGGGAGTGGGAATACATCCCCCTCGCCGTCCGAAGCTTGCTAGTCACCACCGATGAAGAAGAATTCCTCCTTCCAATCGCGGACTTTGTTGGGGAGAACTCCCAAGATTTTCTCTTTAGGGCGAGCTTTGAGGTAGTAGTACCCCTTGCCATCTTTCACCTGCCAGGTCACGTTGAACAGTTCGCCGTGCTCCGCCGAGCTTAGCCGGTTCTCATAACCCTCGAGCCCGAAAACTGTCAACATCGCCAATAGGTTACTCCAGGCGTTCGGGGTGAGCTGCGAGATGGCGAGGTTATTGTCCGCCAGGAATTACCGGATGATGGGGTGCAGCGGCAGAGTGAGCCCGGCCTTCAAGGTGTGGACGTTGATGGCAATCAACCCCGGAGGTGGGAGGTCGGCCCGTTCCTTACCCTCGGGGCATACATGAAAATATCCAAGGGGATACGGTATGTCTTACGGAGCTTTGGCAGGGCATATTCGCTAATTATGCTCACAACCTCGCTCGCCTTGAGGTCTGTTTTGTCAGCAGCATCGAAAAGAGTCCGCTCGGGAAGAGGGAAGCTCGCCGCATGTGCCCTCACATACTCCGCCCAACTGAAGTCATGGATAACCTCAGCAGAGACTTGATGCTCGCGGAGTTGAGGGAATGGGAAACCGATGGAGCGGAGGTACTCGTGAGTGATCTCCGCCTCGTCCTCGTCTTCCTCCTCCTCGAGCTCGCGGACAGGGTCGCTGGCTAGGTCGCCAGTTTCAGCGACCTCCTCTTGAACCTCGGTGGTCTCCGCTTCGTGAACGGCCGCATCATCGGTAGTTCGGGCTAGGTCTCCCTGAAGCTCGCGGAGACCAGAGACCTCTTCACCGCCGGAGTTAGTGAACCTCTCCCCAGGTCGGGCGAACCTCACCGAGGGCCTCGCGGTTACTCGGGCGAGCTACGGAGCTCACCCCAGATCCCGAGGTGATCACCACAGGGGTCATTTGGGGAATCGGCCGACCGTCAGTCATTGGTCTTTTTCCCAGATTTTGGTTCGGAGAGGTTCGGCTCGTGGATTGGTTCAACATTATTAGGTTGTTAGTGGGAACCTTTTATATGTTGTTTGCGGAGTGTCCGAGTCTGGCGTGACAATGGCCTGAGTAACGGAAGGGGTGATCGGAAAATGTGCAAAATCTCCGGGAACTCAAAAGAAATGAAGAACGAACAAGAAAGGAGGAAGAAAGCAAAGAAGAAAACGGGTTTCTACCTTAGGAAGCACTCAGGAATTCGTCGATTCCAAGGAGACCGGTCGCCGGAAGATTTGCTTGGAAAACTGGAAACGCAAAAGTGAGGAATGAGGAGGATTCCTCATATTAATAGACTTTGGGTGAGGTTGAATATCCAGAGAGTGCGGGGCTTATTTGCAAAGAATTTGAAAGGTTATCATGATCGGCGCGGGAAACGGTGCCTAAAAAGGCGTGCACGACGCCTCGAATCCCGCCCCACGTTGGCCCGAGAAACTGCCTCGCGGAAGCTCACCCGAAAGTTTGCATGTCAGCTCGCCCACACATTAGACAAATCATGATGTAGACGAGCTGGGGGCCAAATGTTGATGGGCGAGCTATCCAAGGAGAATTGAGGAATCAATTGGTCTAAGGCTAGGGAGGTCGCCAATGCACCCAAAGTTATATGGTAATTTTAAATAAAATCCATTTAAAATTTTAATTTTACCTAAAATCCAACTAAAAGAGTAAAGGTTGGACTGACTTAACATGCCGTATATTTATAATCAATTATGACATATCAAATTCGACCAAAATTATATAAATGTTAACATGATAACAAGAGTCAATTGACAAAAATATTGAGAAGAACATTAAAATATTGCAAAATAAAATTGTTGATGGGCGAGCTATCCAAGGAGAATTGAGGAATCAATTGGTCTAAGGCTAGGGAGGTCGCCAATGCACCCAAGAGAGCCAAGGCACTGACCTCGGCCACCTTGCAAGGAAGGAAGCTCGCCTAAGTACCCGGCCCTATCTGGGGGAGAAGGTCAGCGGAGAAGCTCGTCGAGGTCGATGGGGCCGAACCTAAGCCTACCTCTACGTGGCTTCGAGAATACACAAGGCTCTGGAGCTCGCCCATGAGCTCTCCCTGAAGCTCGCCCAGTGTGGGGAATTAGGGTCATGAGTATCTAAATAGGATATGAGTGTGGTAGAACGAGACATTGTAGAGGGAGCAGCGTGAGGGATCAAGGCGAGGGTTACGAACCCTCGTCAACACCGGAAGCCAAATAGGCTCGTAAGGTGTCACCTCACACTCGCACACCTATAAATAAGACATCTCTTGTAACTATTACACACTTCCAATCATAATACAACATTTTACTTTCTCTCTCTAAACCCTTCACTTTCTCTCTCTATATCTTCCCCTCAAGAACATCTAGGAACACATTCTTAGATTATTGTTTGATAGGATTAATATGTTATAAAGCCACATAAACAAACACGATTAGTAAATTCTGTCAACAAAAATGTTGGAAAAAACTAACACATGAAAATAACATGCATTCTGGGGGAAAAAATACTTCAAATTTCTTGCATTTTGCCAAAGTAGAGAAGAACACAACGTTAATCAAGATTGAGAGAGTACTAAGATCTCAAATCACACACTAGAGTTACACCTACTGCAAATAAATCGATTCAATTACACTAGAGAAAAAAAAAATGAAAACTCTTGAGGTGAAAAATCGTTTCCCTCATCCCATCTGCCATTACTTTGAACTGGCGGAAGTTCAATCCTCATCCCGTTCGTCATTTCTGTAAGATACTAAAATGTCAACCTTATGAATATGCACATATCAGATTACAAGAAAAGATTAGCATTGATAGATTCACTTCCAACTACGATCTAAAAGCTACAATTTATTTACTTTGTTATCAAATGAGTGCAATTTCACCATCTGTGGATTATCAATGCTGGAAGCTATCTGCCTCATGATTGCCTGAATCTCCATCATAGTTTTCTTGCCACTCTTCTCCCTTGAAACTCTATTCATCTTCATTTCAATTTCAACAAATAGGCTAACATTAAAAAGTTTGTTCATTCAAAGAATTATGTAGTCAAATGCATCGTATGGAGATATCAAATTACAAGAAAAGATTAGCATTGATAGATTCAGTTCCAACTACGATCTAAAAGCTACAATTTATTTACCTTGTTATCAAATGAATGCAATTTCACCATCTGTGGATTATCAATGCTGGAAGCTATCTGCCTCATGATTGCCTAATTTTCTTGCCATTCTTCCCTCTTTCAGTACGGGCCACACACTCATTATTTATAATATTTTTAATTGTCTTTTCTTTAACTTTTTTATTTTTGAAAAATTAATATTAAAATGATTTCTAACATTTTCTGCCATTTTTTATTTTTAAAAAAATCACAATTCAAATATTGATATTTTAAAAAACTAATTTCTTGGTTTTTTTGGGGTGTTTTTTGCATTAACTAATAAATTATTTTATTGAAAAGATAGTGAAATGGATATTTTTTATATTTAATTATAAGATGTGTGTACAGGGTACATATATGTGAAAGCCCAGAGCCTATATTTTCATAGGGGCTGGAAAATTGTACAATCAAATTAAAAAATCTTCATTAATAATCAATAATAAACTTTTTAGTTTATTTTTACCTAAAAAGCACTATGCATATGTAAAATTTTGATTGATGTTATCTTTTTAATTTTTACTACTGAAGTAACTAGTATTTTGAAAAGTCAGATATTTATCTAAATTTATTAAAGTTATCATTTGCAATTGTATTTTTTTGACGGAATTGGATCGGATTGATTTTTTACGTTCCTTTAATGTAGAAAAAATTTAAAAGATACATGACTATGACTAATATTATCTTTTTTAATTTTTAAGGATTAAATAAGTAATATTTAAAGGTCGGAATCTAGTCGGAGACCGATCAATTTTTTTAGAAATAACATATTTAGTTTTTTTTTTTTTTTTGACGGAATTAGATCGGAACTTTTGATTAGGTTTTTTTTAGCTAAATTATGTATCATTTAAATTTATTTTAGACTAAAAGAACGTAAATAATTATTCAAACCTAATTCTGTCAAAAAAAATACTATTGCAAATGATATTTTAATAAATCTGGAAAAATATCCAACACTTCCAAATACTTGTTATTTAATTTACTAATAAAAATTAAAATGATGGATACTTGTTATTTCCAAATTCAAGTAAATATTTTGTGTGTATATACATGTATATTGTATAAGTATGTATATATACGTCTGTATAACTTGACTTCCATTAATCTCTAGAATTCAAAATTTCATGGCAATACCAATATACTTCTCACTCACCTTTCTCCTAATAACTGTCATAACCTCCATCAATCTACCCCCGCCGGCCACCAAGACACCCCATCGCCGCCGGTGGATATTCCAGAAAACCAGCTCAAGAACATCATCACCGGCCACTTTGGCGAATGGGCCGACTTGCTTTCCTCCGCCACCCTCTTAATTCCCACCTACAACACTTCCGCCGGAATCTCCTTCAACCCAACAAAATTCATGGTCATAACCAACAACTCCGCTTCCCAAATCATCAACATTCGGAATTCGGCTAGTGGGTTTTGGGGTCGACACTCTTATAATTTTCCGATGATGGTAGAGTTTGTTTTGAAAATGTTACTCCAATATAACTTGATTAATTCCGTCAATAATAATCGAGGAGGAGGCAGAATTAATTTCAGGGCAACGGCAATGTACTTGTGTCTCAGTCTTCTCCTACTAAGCGCAGCCACTCAACAAACACCACAGAACTCTCCGGATATTCAAGAAAACCGACTCAAGATTAACATAATCGACTTCCCAATCCGCCGGCCTTCAAAAATCACACGGACCGACAATGTCGCTTTTGTGATCATTCCGCTACCGGAGAACACTGTCGAGCGCCGGAGGTGGAGATATCCATCACTTTGGGTTGATTTTTTTCTCATTTTCTATACTATTGATTTTGGTCGTCTTGGCGTTAATACTACTTTTCGGATAGTCTTTCTTCAAATTCTGATAATTGTAATGAAGTTTGTTCTAGTGAATTACTAAATCCTCCATTGTTAAAGGATGATAGCATATGATCTGATGGATTAGTAGAAGGAAATTAATGAGATGAAAGAATGTTTTGAAGGCTTGAGATGGCAAAATTATATTTTTATTTTTTTTAGATTTTTTGAATTTGCCTTATACTAAATACACATATTTATACTTAATTACTATTTGGGTGATTTAGAACTCGAATTAATAAATAAAAATAAAAATTGCAAATTGGAATGTTAAAAGATACATTTGACTATCTTATTCAGAGAATTTGGTTTACTCAAACATGTCACATGACCTCTTTTAAACTAAAATTCCTTTAAACTCCTAATGCATGCAACGACGTTTTTTGAGAACAATGATCCTCCAAGAGGCTTTATGAAAATATCATTAATTTATTCATTACTTCCACATTACCCAAGGTTGATTTCTTCCACTATAAAAAAAAAAAAAAAAAAATCGCTATTTTGCGACCGCCGTAGCAACCACTTCAGGCAGTCGGTATAGTAAAATGTATAAATTCAGGGTTCGAATCACCTTGGCCACAGACCCAGCATCCTAATTATACATATTGTATATGAGCCTTATTTGGCTCAGAATAAATGTTGCAAATTCGTGCCTGCAGCGAATCGAACTCGCGACCTCTGGGCATCTCAGGGGTAGCTTGTTCCACTCGGACAATTGTTGCTTTCGTTTATTTTGTGCAACCAATTGTATATAACTCCAAATTAAGTCACGTTATTTTTAAAATGAGTCAAATTAATTCCTTTTCGTATCTAATTTATTAATGTATATATATTTCAATAAAATTTTGTTAATGTTATAAATTTAATAATTTACATTACTAATTTTATTTTATTTTATTCGTCTTTTTGCAATTAATAATATATAATTCCAAATTGTGTCTCATTTTTTTTAAATTCATCAAATTAATCCTTTGATACTTAATTTAAATATATATATATATATATATATATATATTTCAACAATAAAAATGTAATGTTTTAAATTTAATAATTTACAATACCAAAATTTTAATTTGTTAGTTTTTATTCAATTAATTGTATATAACACCAAATTAGCCACAATTAATATTTTAAATTACTACAATTTGATATCATGAAAAATAACTTTGATGTAAAATATATTTTAAACATTCAAAATATATTAATAGAAAGTAAAAATACTTAATATTCAATCCAAAAAAAAAAATTTGTTCAACATATAATATAACTACTTGTCAGAATTAAAATCGGGATTCCATCCTTCAAGATCCCCACCCTCGTCACCCTCATTTCCATGAGGAGACGCACCCAAACTGGGACCACGACCCACACCACCACCCGCACCACAACCCGTACCGGTATTTGCCTCATCATCCGAGTCCTCCGGAAGTGGAATACCGGTATAATCTGAAACTTGATTCAACCAAGCCTGCATCTTCCTTTCTTTTCTCTCTTGCTTGGACAACTTGTCCTTCAACTCGACCACTTTCTGCTGCAAATCGACGTTAGGATGAGAGGACATAGAATATGATGATGAGCTTCGGCGATGCGTCTGACGGGCAACCTTACTGTAAGCTCCCAACCCTAGTATCTTCCCCTTATTGATTCCGGCCAAATCAGTATAGAGGAGGTACCTCATCAATAGGGGTAGGTGTAGGGTTCTCCAGAGTAAGTGTTGCTTGTGTCTGAGCCTCCTCGAGAGCAGTTCTGAACTTGTTCTGAAATTAAACAAAAAAATATTAATTTAATTTTAATAATATATTTAAAATCTATTTAGATGTAAATTTTAATTAGATACTTACGTGAAGCTCGGTGGTGCGGGAATATGTGGATTTCCAAGCCTCATTCACTGGGTGAAGAAAGGAAAGAGACTGGAAGTGTTTGGGCCTCCGTCCGTGCTCTTTCTCCTATAAAAATTAATTATAATAATTTAATTAAATATAATAATTAATTATAAATTAAGAATTATAAATGGAAATACTTACAAAGGCGAGCCCGTGCTTGTAGGTGGTCCGGGAGCCACTGCAATGTATGGTGACTCCTTCTCCGTTCGGGTTGCTCATCCGATTTTCTCTGGTCTTTCGAGCCCTCTCCTGGTGTACCGGATCACTCCAGTAAGCCACCAATCCATCCCAAATCAGTCGTCCAACATCATCCTTCCCCAAATCAATTGACTTCCCTGCTATCCACTTTTTCTTGAATTTGGAGACGATTTCCTTCATCCGGTCATGTGCTCTACTGCACCATAACTCCTCCACACTATTGTTGTCCGCCGGATCCCAAAAGCACAATTTCTGCAATTCAAAAAATTTCCAACAATTAATTACTCAAATATTAATAATTACTAAAAATATTAATTATTACTCAAAATATTAATAATTAGAAAATTTATACCTTAAACTCTTCAAACATCGTTGTCCTCGTGGGCCCAGCTACACCCGTCCACGATGCAACTCCATAAGGCCAGGTGACCAACAAAATGCACGTTGTGACGTCCTCAATGATCGTGTGGCTCGGAAGCAAGCTGGATAAAAAAATTATATTAGTAATTATTATATAACAATAAAACAAAATAAATTATTAATTTACTTACTGTCCCTCCTTTACTTCAATGAACTGTCGGGTCTCATGTAGAGGATGTTGTCGTGATGAAGATTCGGCCACTGATGATGAAGCTCCGGCCCCATGAGACTGGGAGGGTGGGTGCATCAGAAACTCGGGGGCTCGAATCTCTGGTAAATGGAGGACTCATGGCCTTCTTTCTCTCCCTCTCCCTCTCCCCTAACCATCACCCTCAATCTGATCGGGTTGTTGACTCATCTATACCAAATTGTACAAATAAACAATTCAATTTAACGATTCCCAACAATTCAAACAATAATATATCAATTCCCAATCAATATATATAATCATAAACAATATACACAATAACAGGGATATCTCTGACCAAACGCTGCATGTCGTCCACTTTAATCATTGAAGCCGTTAAGTCTCTGAAAAATAGACTCAATTCTATGATGACACACCATAAAGCCTTCAGAAGTGTGTACCGAAAGGCAATCGGTAGCAACCGCTGCATAAAAACATGACAATCATGACTCTTCATCAGAGCGATCTTCTCTGTTTTTGGCTCAAATGACCTACCCATATTCGACACGTAATTGTTTGGAAAGCGCAGTTCCTTCACCCATTAAAATATTTTTTTCTTCTCTGCTTTGGTGATTGTGTAGCTGGCTTGTGTGGTCGTCGACCAGTGGACAGACTAGGACGAGAACAAAACTGACTTAACTCTTGTCTGGATCTTGCAGTGCCTTTGGTCTTGCCTTCTGTATTCAAAATCGTGTGGAACAAGTTATCAAACACATTCTTCTCTATATGCATCACATCCAAGTTGTGTCTATTCAATAATTTACTCCAATAAGGCAAGTCCCAAAAGATGCTCCTCTTCTTCCAACCTCCCGGGATCCGTTTATTGTGGCCCATTGCGTGCTCCACAGTCGTTTTCCACAAGTCAGTTACTGTAACCTCTCTCAACAACAAATCACCTAAAATGAAATGTGTATTGTTAAACTATATACATGAAACTTTTATAATAATTAAGCACTGATTAAAATGAAAACAATGTATAAATACCTGTTCGAACTCGTGGCCTTGGACGCTTTACTGGTTTACAATTTATAAAATTCACTTTGTTCCTCTGGAAGGTATGATCATCACATAGAAACTTCCTGTGGTTGTCGAACCATGATATCTTTATACTCATTGGAAGATAAAATGCATCAGACCCATCCATGCAGTACGAGCACGCTTGTTTTCCAGCTGTTGATCACCCAGATAACATAGAATATGCTGAAAAGTCACTGATGGTCCATAAAACAGCAGCTCGTAAAGTGAAGTTCTCCTTTCGGTACACGTCGTATGTCTCTACTCCTGAATCCCACAAATATAACAACTCTTTAATCAATGGCTGAAGGTAGACATCCAGCTTATGCTTCGGGTTGTGAGGACCTGGCACCAAGACAGTGAAAAATATGTGTTGAGGTTTCATCCACAACCAAGGGGGTAGATTGTATGGAGTCAACAAAAAAGGCCACAACGAATACTTCTTCCTGTGCATACCGAATGGAGCAAATCCGTCTCTGCACAAACCAAGTCTCACATTTTACTTCTCACTCGCAAAATCTGGGAACTCTCTATCAAAATATCATTTGGTCCCTTTACCCAGTGGTCGACCAGCATGGAAAAATACAGACAACATACCATCGAACTCACGAAGAGGATGTTCTTCTCCCTGGCCATCGTAGTTGCGAGGCTCATTTCTAATCTTGGTTTGAACTTGATCGCCGAAATAATAAGAACAAAATGTTCTGATCTCTTCAGTAAGATATGCATTAACAATGGATGCTTCAATGTGTGCTGTATTTCCAATATTACGTTTCAAGTTGAGCAGATACCTAAATACATAAACAATAATCAATTGATCAATATTTAATATACTTAACAAAAAACTTAAAAGATTTATAATTACCTCTCGAAAGGATACATCCACCTATACTGCACTGGACCATCGTGTAAAGCTTCATACGGTAAATGAACAGGTAAGTGCTCCATGAGTCAAAGAAGCTGGGTGGAAAAATCTGATCTAACTTGCAGAGTATAACAAGGATGTCTCTATCCAAACGCTGCATGTCGTCCACTGTAATCATTGAGGAAGTTACGTCTCTGAAAAATAGACTTAATTCCGTGATCACACTCCATACATGCTTTGGAAGTGTGTACCGAAAGGTAATCGGTAGCAACCGCTGCATAAAAATATGACAGTCATGACACTTCATCGCAGTGACCTTCCCTGTTTCTAGGTCAAACGACCAACCCATGTTCAACACGTAATTGTCTGGGAAGCACAAATCCTTCACCCATTGAAATAATTTTTTTTATCTGCTTTGGAAATTTGGTAGCTTGCTTGTGGCCACTCACCTGCTCGTTGACCACTGGAGAGACTAGGACGAGAACAGAACTGACTTAACTCTTGTATGGATTTTGCAGTGTCTTTGGTCTTGCCTTCTGTATTCAGGATCGTGTGGAACAAGTTATCAAACACATTCTTCTCTATATGAATCACATCCAAGTTGTGTCTAATCAATAATTTACTCCAATAAGGCAAGTCCCAAAAGATGCTCCTCTTCTTCCAACCTCCAGGGATCCGTTTATTGTGATACATTGCACCCCCCTCAGTCATTTTCCACAAGCCAGTTACTGTAACCTCTCTCAACAACGAATCACCTGAAATAAAGTGTGTATGGTTAAACTAAATTGATAAAACTCATATCATAAGTAAGCAGTGATTAATATACAAACAATATGTATATACTTGTTCGAACTCGTGGCTTTGGACGCTTTACAGTATGTTTCCCCTTTAGAAAGTGCACTTTGTCCTTCCGGAAGGTATGATCATCACATAGAAACTTCTGATGGTTATCGAACCATGATACCTTTCTACTCAGTGGAAGATAAAATGCATCAGATCCATCCATGCAGTACGGGAAAGCTTGTTTTCCAGCTGCCGACCACCCAGACAACATAGAATATGCTGGAAAGCCGCTGATGGTCCATAAAATAGCAGCATGTAACATGAAGTTCTCCTTCCTGTACACGTCATATGTCTCTACTCCCGTATGCCACAAATATAACAACCCTTTAATCAGTGGCTGAAGGTAGACATCCAGGTTATGGTTAGGATTCTGAGGACCAGGCACCAAGACATTGAGAAATATGTGTTAAGGCTTCATGCACAACCAAGGATGTAGATTGTACGGAGTCAGTAACACAGGCCACAAGGAGGTAAATCCGTCTGTGCACAGGCCAAGCCTCACATTTCTCTTCTCACTCGCAAAATCTGAAAACTTTCTATCAAGATATCTCCACGCATTAGAGTCTGCAGGATGACGCATCTCTCTGGAATTCTGACCAGAACACTCCTCAGCATGTGACTTTTTCGTATTTTTTCACGTTTTATAACACAAGCAAATCTACCCAAAATCGGATGGGTAATTGTAGTATTGCAAGTATACGACCAAGTAGTATCGACCTAGGACAAGAGAGAGCTATGGAGCCCCGAAGTCATGTGTTGGCATAAGAATTATAGCAACTAATCCGGTTTTTAATCTAGCAATTGTAAATATCAA
>JAPKLY010000424.1:300668-324097 GCA_026898435.1 Prunella vulgaris | reverse complement strand
AAGTTCTAGAATACAAAAGCACGATTGATCCCCACAATCAAAGAAATGGACTACAAACCAGTTCAAGTCTATATGGCTCTAAAGCTCACGGGTAAATCATGAGTGAAATCAAGCACCAATCATGCATAATATTCACATTCACAAATGAATAAACAAGTATCTTTCTCAACCATTGGGTCTAACCAAATTTTAACAACCAAACAATCACCAAAATTCAACCCACTCATGCAAAGCCTCAAATCATGCCAACCTAGGTGTCTACACAATAATCACAATAAAAATGCAATCATGAATATCCAAAGAGAATAACACCTAGATAGCAAATAATAATCATAATCCAAGCACATAATACCATAATCCTAGAAATAAAACATCCCAAATACACATCAAATCAAATCAAGTCAAATGAGTCATCAAATCATACAATCCCCGAATTACACATGATAAAAAGATGAGAGATTAGAGAAAGAGAAGTGGATATGGCCATCTGTAACGCCTCATCAGTACGGAGGTGGGTTATGCGGGTCCTCTCCTGGGAACTGGGCCACATACATCCTGCCCATCATCCTCATCATGGAGTCCACGTCATCCTCAATCCCCTGGACACGAATCCCCAATGCATTCCAATCAGCCTGAGTCAATGCCCACTCTCCAACAAATGGCTGCTGAAATGCATGATGTGGCTGTGGCGGTAGAGGTGGCGGTGCATTAGAGGGCCCTGCTCCTGGATGTCCCATCTGTGTATCCTCAGCTCTAGTATCTGTTTCTCCACCTTCCTCGTCATCAGATCTTTCAACCATGACATCCCGACTGCCAACACAAATTTTCTCTCCAGTGACTGGGTCAACCACAGTAAATCCTCGGTTCCTGAGGTGATTGAAAGTACTGAGGATCACATGATGATGTCTCTCATTTACGAGGGCCAAGTTGTCCTCCCTCCTTCTTCCAAAAATACGAGTAAGATCAGAGTTCAGCACGGGGAACAGAACACCATCGTGGAAACGGAAGTACCATCTCCTCATCTTGATCTCAATCATCTGAGATTTCCTCAAGTACTCTTCATCCATGTCCCTCCCCTCCATAGGGTGCAGAATCGGGACCCTCAACCAGTTGGCTATCAATGTGACCATTCCACCAATCTCCAGCTTCCGGCAAGAACACCTTACAAGACGCTCGACATGCCCCATGAACACAACTCCCCCATTCAGCTTAACCTTGTGAATGCAGCAACACATGCAGTACAGCTGATCGGTATTCACAGCTCCACCCTCTGCCCTCGCCACCAATGTATTCGAGAGCACCTTCTCAAGGTACCTCACAGCTGGATTTCTGATGTATGTAGCTCTAGCAGTCCTAGGCTCATAGTCAGGTGGGTTGCTCCTTCCTCCAAAGGTGATGATTCTCCAGAAAAGTCGTTCATTGTAATTGTTGTGCTTGAGATAGTTTGTGCCTGTGCTTTGCATTCCCAAGGCTCTGTTCACATCATAGAGGGTCATTGTGCGTGTCACCCCTCTCATTTGGAATGTCATGGAGATAGGCTGCTCCAACTCACTCTCGTTGATGTTCACAGTGCATATAAACTCGAGAGTAAGCCCTTTTCTCTGTTGCCAACACTTCATTCTCTGGGAGGATGTACCTGAAGAAGTTCGACATCTGAGCTCGGCTAAACGAGTCCTTAATGTCTTCATAGATGCCCAATTCTTCAAGTCCTTCAATAGTTGGACACCTTGTTCTCTCCACTATATCCACAAATTTTTCCCACCTCTTAGAACAGAACGGCCACATCCTATCAAAGTCAACCCCAAAATCTCTTGGCATCTTTCCCACCAATTTTCTTTCTAACTCCCTTAGCTCCTGAGGAGGTAACATTACTCGTTCACCCATCTCCTGTATTCACAACAATTAAGCACAATTAGAATTCAAATCATCTTTGATAATCCCAAAATATTCATCTTCATAGCAAGTACAACCAAATTATCAATCATTCTTGAACAAAGAATTTTCCAAACACACACCCATTCATCATTTCATACAATTCCACACAAAAATTTATCCAAATGCTAGGCTCTCCTCAAGTATATCCAACAAAAATTTCTTTCTTTCCACATTTGAGTCTCAAAAATTTCCTCAATCCTCATCCTCTATTGACACTTTGAAAGTATTAAACCACATTATGCTCAACACAAGATACATGCCAAGAATTGTGTCAATTAAGACAAAGTTTCACAAATTCTCAAAGTGGTACTCAATGTACAAGACAATTTCAAAGGTTCTATGCACAAAAATGAATTTCCAAACCAAAATCTCACATCTATTCACCATTGTCCTTCACAAATATCAACAATAAATCAAAACCCATGAAAATCCCCTAAAAATCACAGGAATAACAATTTTCACACATTTCCCTTCAATTTCAATAGCAACTCATGGAACAATTCAAGCAAAAATCACGCTTTCATGGCACATTCATATGAAATTCACAAAACCCATGCCTATTGAAGTCCATTGAGTCTAAACATTAAACTCATTTTCGTGAAATTCCACAAAAATTGAAAAACCCCCAAATTTCTCATGAACCCTAGGTTCCAATCTCTCAAAATCAAGCAAATAAACGGATAATCTTAGGAAATAATGAGAGAGGAAGAGATTACATACCTTGGAATGGTGAAAAAGTGGAAGAAAATGGGAATTTTTGAGGTGAAAAGTGTCAAGAATTCGCCCCTGGACCACTGCCTGCGCGAGAGGAAGAAAGGAGTGTGTGTTTGTGTGTGTTTTAGTGTGTGTGTGTTGCCCTAATTAAGTGCCAAATTTTTGTTGCTGCTCGATCGAACCACTTTGCTCGACCAAACGTGGTCGAGCAACAATTCCAATCTTTTTCTACGTAAATTTCAGAAGGAAACACGACAGTGCACCATTGCTCGAGCAAAAGTGCTCGAGCAACCTCAATTTTTAAAAAATTTCACATTTCAACCAAAATTAACAACACAACCCACACTAACCTTTTGATCCCTCGATTCGAGCCAGATCGCTCGTTCGACCGAGTAGATCGGGGTCTCTTCCTTTGCTTGCCCAATCACCATTCACCAATTTCAAATAATCACCAAATGCATTGAATTGTAAACATGAACATACCCCCCCAAATTTTTATTTTTGCCAAGCAATCAAAATTTGGAAAAAGAGTGTTACAATGAAATGCTCAAAAATCCAATAATCACCAAAAATCAAACAATGTGTGCTTGTGCAATGACATGCTCAATTCATAAAAATAAAACTCCCCCACACTTAGATGTTGCAAGCAACTCTAAGTTCGAGCATGGAGTAACAAACCTTAATTCCCAAGCTCTTCAAGCTAAACTCTTCATGCACCTTGCAAGCTTTATGTATTCCCAACTTAAAATCCCAAGCATCATCAATCTACACAATCACAAACCAAAAATATAAACCAACAAAATAAAAAACCAAAACAAGAACAAAAACAAAACAAGCAACAAAACCGGTGGGTTGCCTCCCACCAAGCTCTATTTTTTACGTCCTTTGCCGGACGGCATGCTCTAAGAATCAAACTTCAATCAAGGAAACCTCGTGAACCACATTCACATCCTTGTGAGACACATAATGCTTCACTCGATGATCATTTAATTTGAATTCCTCTCCTCTTTTGTTCTCAAGATCCAAAAAACCGGAGGGAAACACTCGCTTCACACGAAATGGACTACTCCATCGAGATCTGAGCTACCCGGGAAATAAACTCAAGCGAGAATTGAATAATAACACTTCATCTCCCTCGGAAAAAATCTTTTTAGACAACCGAACATCATGCCACCTTTTCGTTTTCTCCTTGAACAATTGAGAACTAGCATAAGCATTATCTCTAAACTCTTGAAGTTCATGGAGTTGAAGCAACCTCTTTTCTCCACACAAATCATTATCAAAATTGATCTTCTTTGTTGCCCAAAAAGCTCGGTGCTCTAGCTCCACGGGTAAATGACACGCTTTCCCAAACACTAATTGGTATGGAGACATACCAATTGGAGTCTTGTAAGCGGTCCTATAAGCCCACAATGCATCATTCAATTTCTTTGACCAATCATTCCTTGTGGAGTTCACAGTTCTTTCTAGGATCTTCTTGATTTGCCTATTGGAAACTTCGGCCAAACCATTAGTTTGGGGATGGTAAGGTGTAGCAACCTTATGAGTGACCCCATAACTCTTCAACAAATTTGCCAAAATCTTGTTGACGAAGTGACTACCCCCATCACTAATTAGAACCCTTGGGACACCAAATCGAACAAAAATGTTACTCCTAAAAAACTCCATCACCGTTTTGGCATCATTGGCTCTAGTAGCAATGGCTTCAATCCATTTCGATACATAGTCCACCGCCAACAAAATATACTCATTCCCAAAAGATGAAGGGAATGGCCCCATAAAATCGATCCCCCAAACTTCAAACAACTCCACTTCAAGGATTCCACTCAAAGACATTTCATCCCGCTTTGAAATTCCCCCACTTCTTTGGCATTTGTCACAACTACGAACAAATTCATGACAACTCTTAAAGAGATTTGGCCAATAAAATCCCGATTGAAGCACCTTGAGAGCCGTCTTGTCTCCTCCATAATGTCCTCCACAAGGAGAGGAATGACAATGAGTCATAATGCTTTCCCATTCTTCTTTTGGAACACACCTTCGAATAATAGAATCGACGCCCTTCTTGTACAAAAATAGTTCATCCCAATAGTAAGAAGACACATCACTTAAAATTTCTTTTTCTCATAAGGACTCATCCCAAACGGCAATCTTTCACACACTAGATAATTTGCCAAATCTGCACACCACGGCCCTTCTTCATCCGAACAAACCATCACCCCATTGATCGTGAAAAGATGCTCATCCGGGAATTCCTCTTTGAATACACCAATTTCTTTTTCGGTCCCTTCTTCCCTTTCAATCCTTGAAAGATGATCTGCTATCACATTTTCACTCCCCTTTTTGTCTCGGATCTCAATGTCAAACTCTTGCAACAAAAGAATCCACCGAATTAGTCTTGGTTTTGAATCCTTCTTCCCCATCAAATATCGAATGGATGCATGATCGGTATAAACCACCGTTTTTGCCCCAATCAAGTAAGGTCGGAACTTATAGAACCCAAAGACCACGGCCAAGAGCTCTTTTTCAGTGGTTGTATAGTTGACTTGAGTAGAATTGAAAGTCTTGGAAGCATAGTAAATTGCTCGAAACTTCTTCTCCCTTACTTGCCTAAGAACAACTCCCATTGCAAAATCACTTGCATCACATATTAGAGTGAAAGGTTCGCTCCAATCGGGATTCACCAAGATAGGAGATGCCACCAAAGCTTCCTTAAGAGCCTTAAAAGAAGTGAAACATTCATTAGTAAATTCAAAAGGAACATCTTTCTCTAATAAATGTGACAAGGGTATAGAGAATTTAGAAAAATCCTTAATGAAACGGCGATAAAATCCCGCATGACCAAGAAAGGATCGAATCCCTCTTTCATTTGAAGGAGGAGGAAGCTTCTCAATCACCACAACTTTTGCTCTATCAACCTGCAAGCCACTCGAAGAAATATGATGACCAAGCACAATTCCATCTCTTACCATAAAATGGCATTTTTCCCAATTTAACACAAGGTTAGTATCTTGGCATCTCTTAAGAACACATTCCAAATTATCTAAACAAGCATCAAAAGAATTTCCAAACACCGAAAAATCATCCATAAACACCTCCATTATCTTTTCAATCAAATCATGGAAAATAGACATCATGCATCTTTGAAAAGTAGCCGGTGCATTACACAAACCAAATGGCATACGCCTCCAAGCATAAATACCATATGAACAAGTAAAGGTAGTCTTCTCTTGATCTTCAGGGGCAATCATAATTTGATTATACCCCGAATAACCATCGAGGAAACAATAATACTCATGTCCACACAATCTATCCAACATTTGATCCATAAAGGGAAGGGGAAAGTGATCTTTGCATGTAGCCTTATTCAATTCAGGATAATCCACACACACTCTCCACCCCGTTGCTACCCTTGTAGCAATTATCTCATCAGACTTAGTTGTTATAACTGTCATCCCTCCCTTTTTGGACACAACATGCAAAGGAGATACCCATGGGCTATCACTTATGGGGAAAATCATGCTTGAATCAAGGAATTTAATCACTTCTTTTCTAATCACATCTTGCATAGTAGGATTCACTCGTCTTTGTGGTTGCACCACACATTTACTATTTTCCTCAATCCTAATCCTATGCATACATATAGAAGGATTAATTCCCTTAATATCCTTAATAGACCAACCTAAAGCAGGCTTGTTTCTAGCAAGAACCACAAGTAATTTATCAAGTTCCAAAGGAGTAAGGAGAGAAGATACAATCACCGGGTACGTCATTTCACTATCCAAGAATGCGTATTGTAGGTGATCGGGCAATGGCTTCAACTTCTCTTTTTTCTCCTCCGTCTTTGGAGCTCCTTCCACTTCTTAACTCAATGGTAAAAATCTAGGTTGCCATTTCTTTGTATGGATGGTGTCCACATTCTTCAAGGAATTTTCTACATCAATAAGATCAACATCATTATCCTCTTCTATCACATGACAAGACAATTTATCATTAACAAATGAATTTAAATCAAGAGACAAAGAAGTGTTTGAGAAATCTTCTCATTCTTCTTGAATAAGCCCATCAATCCTATCCACAAAGCTAATGCTCTCCACTTGATCATGCTTGTCAAGAGACTTGTAGATGGAAATTTTGATCTCTTCCCCAGTAAAGCTCAATTTCAACTCCCCTTCATGCACATCAATCATGGCTTTACCTGTAGCAAGGAATGGCCTTCCCAAAATAAGAGGCACATTTGCATCCTCAATCATATCTAACACCACAAAATCAACCGGGAACACAAACTTGTCCACTTTCACGAATACATCTTCCACAATCCCCTTAGGATATGAGGTGGATCCATCGGCTAACTGAAGTGTCATTGAAGTAGCTTTCACATCTCCAAGCCTCAATTCCTTGAAAATTGAGAAGGGCATCAAGTTGATGCTAGCTCCCAAGTCACAAAGTGTCTTTGTCTTTAAGTTGTCACCAATCTCACAAGGGATTGTGAAGCTTCCGGGATCCTTAAGCTTTTTCGGGAGATTCTTTTGTAGTATTGCACTACATTCCTCAGTTAAGTTCATCGTGCCCCTTTCAACAAGCTTTTTCTTTCTCGACATAATATCTTTCAAGAACTTCATGTAATGGGGCACTTGCTCCAACGCATCAACTAGAAGGATGTTGATGTGAAGCTTGTTGAAAATCTCTAAAAATTTAGCAAATTTTTCCTCAAGTTTTTGCTTCACATACCTCTTGGGGAAAGGAGGTGGAATGGGTGTAGTAGGAACTCCCCATTTGTTGCATGGCACATCCTTCTCCTTTTCCTTCAACTCCTTAGCTAGCCTCCACTTTGGAATCCATTTAGAGCTTTCACCCTTCTCGACCCTTCTTTCTTTCAAAGTTTCTAACTCAAGCTTGTCTTTCTTCATATCTCTCTTCATCCCTTTATCTTCTTCATCTTCCTCCTTTCTATCAAACTCATTTTCCACTTCACAATCATCTTCATCATCCACTTTCTCTTCCTTATCTTCCTCAATTTCTATCTCCTTCTCAACATCATTAGGATTCACTTCCTCATCTTCTTGAGGCATTGATGGACCCTCGTATTGTGTACCACTCCTTAGTTGGATAGCCTTGCAATGTTCCCTTGGGTTCACTTCGGTTGTAGAGGGAAACTTTCCCTTGTTTTGCATACCACTAACCGTTGTGGCCAATTGACCCAATTGGTACTCAAGAGTCTTCATATGGTTTTCTGTTTGAGTTGTTCTCCTTGCACTCTCATCAAGCCTAGAATTTATCCCCTCAAATCTCTTCTTGTCTTCTTCCACCTTCATGTCATTCTTCTTTATCAACAAAGATAACATTTCTTCCACAGTTGTTTTTCCTTCTCCACTTGGAAGCTTTGCACCGGGGTCAAATCCCGGTGGATATTGAACCGCATTTTTAGTGTTGGAGTAGGAGAAATTTTCATGTCTCCTTGCATTTGGATTGTAATGAGCTCCTTAGGAATGGTAACGGGGCGGGTCTGGGACGGGTTTGGCCTGTCCCAGGACCCACCCCGCCAAGAATTTTTAGGACCTGAGACCCGCCCCGCCCCGTCCCACGAACCCGGCGGGTTTTACCCGCCCCGACCTGCCTAACCGCCTATTTTTTATTTTATTTTTATCATACATATCAAATACTTTACACAAAATATAATAAGTTTTAAAATATAACATCAATATGCATATGAATAAATCAAACAACAATAAATATGCAAAAGAATCCACTTCAAATTTCAACTTATTAAATCTAAATATTTAAAATCACACATATATTGTTCATTGAAATTAAAATAATAAAAAAATTAATAAACTCCAATTTGTACAATTTTTGCTCATGACTTTATGCACATATTTAATCTAATAATTTAATGAATATGTTAATTAATAGTCTAATTTTTATATATTTAATTATACATATATAATATATATAATATATTTATTTAACTATATATATTTAATATATATATATATATATATATATATTTATACGGGGTGGGTCCACCTAATACCAAGACCCATCCCAAACCCGGTGGGTTTTTGGTCAAACGGGTCCAAACCCGCCCTGCAACCCGTTTGACCGGGTTTTTACCCGGCCCGTACGGGGCGGGTTCATGGCGGGTCCGGGTCTGAACCCGCCCCATTGCCATCCCTAGAGCTCCTCCTTGAGGATTGGCTTGATAGGATGAAGATTGTCCCCCATAAGTGTTGAAAGAATTTCCACCTTGTTGACCTTGAGGTGGTCGATAATTCACTTGGCCTTGTCTTCCTTGCGTTCCCATAAAATTTACATCCTCAATTAGTGCACTAAATCCTTGGCCACTTTCCTCTTGCATCATAAAAGATTGTGCCTTCTTAGGTTGGCTAGTAGAGAGAACATTTACATTTTCGATCAAGGTCATCATCATGGATTGCATCAAATCCCCTTTTTCAACTTGAGCTACCTTCTTAGAGCCTTGTGGTTGAACATTCCATTGGCCCATGTTGTTTGCCACCCCATCTAAGATCTCTATAGCTTCCCTCGATGTAAGGTCAAGAAAATCCCCTTTAGCACAAGCATTGAGATGCCATTGAGAAAATTCATCCACTCCACAATAGAAGAAACAAACAGTTTGCTCCTCGGGAAAGCTATGTTGAGGACATGAGATCAACAGGTCGTTGAATCTCTCCCAAGCTTCCTTCAATCCTTCATTAGACTTTTTCTTGAACCCCGCTATCTCATTTCTTGCTTGCACTGTTCTTGAAGGAGGATAGAACTTTAGTAAAAAAAATTAACTTACTTCTTCCCAAGTGTCAAGGCTTCCCGGTGGTACCGTCTGACTCAACCAAGCCTTTGCTTTCCCCTCGAGAGACAAAGAAAACATCCTTAACTTTTTGGCATCCTCCGAAACCCCATTGTACTTCATAGTGTCAGCCAATTCTCTAAACCAATCCAAATGCTTATGTGGATCATCAATACCATCTCTCCCTTCAAATGGATGATCCTTCAAAAGTTTGATCATAGCGGTTGGAATCTCAAAATTGTTAGCCTCAATCGGCGGCCTATTTATCCCATCATAGAAGTCTCTCATTTGAGGCTCAAAGTAAACCCGAATTGGTTTCCCCTCTCTTGGTGGTGGTTCTTGGTTTTGAGGTGGGTAAGGTGGTTGTATGGGATTTTTTGGTTGAGGTTGTGGTTGTGGTGGTGGGAAGTAATTGTATGGAGGAGGGTAGTAGTTTGGTGGATTTTGAGGATATGGGTAGGGATATTGATATGGATTCATGGCTTGTTGATATGGGAAAGGGTAAGGATTGAATGGATTTGGTTGAACTACCTCACCTTGTTGTTGATTTTGAGGGTTAAGACCTCCTTGAGCTACTTGAACTCCGTCTCTGTTACCATTAGCTCCTTGATCTCCATTCCCCCCTCCAACCTCTTGTTGAGGAAGATCATTCGGTTGATTTCCCTCCATGTTTCGATTTCTAGCTCTTCTTCGATTTTGACCTCGGTTCCTTCTCCTAGCGTGTGCCTCAATCTCAAGATCAATAGGTTCGATGTGTCCTCTTTGAGCTCTTGTGATCATGAAACTAAGAAAGCAAACCAAGTATCAAATTCCAACAAAGAAAATAAAATAAAGCAATAAAATTTCACTAGTAACACCTACTCAACTAACAACAAGTCCCAATCAAAACTCTCAATCAAATCCCCGGCAACGGCGCCATTGACTTTTTTAAATTTTTGCACGTTTTATAACACAAGCAAATCTACCCAAATGCGGATGGGTAATTGTAGTATTGCAAGTATACGACCAAGTAGTATCGACCTAAGACAAGAGAGAGCTATGGAGCCCCGAAGTCATGTGTTGGCATAAGCATTATAGCAACTAATCCGGTTTTTAATCTAGCAATTCTAAATATCAAGCAACAAAAACAAGTAAATTATCCTAACTTCGATTTGAAGTGTGAGGTGAGAAGTATGCTTCGGGTATTCTCCTCATAATTTCAATTAATGTTTCTTAAGACACAACCATCTATCCCTTGCTATGTTTTAGGAAGTTAATAGAGGCTACCACAAGGCATTTGAAGACTAATCCCTTTTGAGGCCTAAGTGATCAAGCAACATGCAAGCACATAAGGTAGTGAACTTATAGGAAGGTTCAACACGGTTACTAATCCCTATAATTCCCCTCTCACTAAATACTCTAATCCTTGATTAAAGAACTTAGTGTCTATCATGGGTCGTCTAAGCCATCTACCCCCTCTCGGTGTAGCAGATTACTATATGAATCAAATTAATCAAATAAACATTTAACAACAAAATCAATCAAGCAAATACCCAACTCTCATTGAAGCATCTACCCACCAATTAAGAGTTAATCAATCCATTCAATCAATCTAATCAAGATAAACACCACAATAGAAGCAATAAACCAATCACATAGCAAATTCAAGACAATCAAGCCATAATCACATCAATTTCCATTGCAATTCAAACACCCAAAGCAAGAAATGATTAGCCCATGGCTAATAACAACAAATTAAAGGAAATAAATGAGAAATAAACAAAGCCCATACCAATTAGACAGAAAATCTTGCAAAATATAAAATATATTACCAAAAGATGAAGGAAAATAGCAATAAATCCAAAGCTCAATCCAATCCTTGCTTAAATCTTGAAATTAAGCTTGAAATTAAGCTAATCTATGGAATCTAAACTAATCTATGGAAGGAATTATGATAAGATTGAAGAACAATGCTCAAAGGAAAAGTTGGAACCCTAATCTCTTGCCTTCTCCCTCTAAAATCCAAAAATTCTGCTCCAAAGAACAATTTTGGTGCCTTTTATACCCTTTCTAGGATCGTGCCACGTGTTAAAATCTGAGGGAAAATATGTTGAGTTGCACGACAGTGCAGGGTTGCTCGAGCAGAAGTGCTCGAGCACAACTTTAAAAAGTGCTCCACAACTTTGATTTATCCCGATGCTCGACTGTGCAAGGTTGCTCGAGCAAAAGTGCTCGAGCAACAATTCTAAATATTTTGCTTCATAAATTTCTTAAGGCTGCTCGACAATGCAGTGTTGCTCGACCACAACCCTTGCTCGAGCACACTTTTAAAACTCGCATTTGCAACTTTGCCTAGCTGGTGCTCGATCAAGCATGGTTGCTCGACCACAAGTGCTCGAGCAGAATGTCAAACTTCTCCATTTTGACTCCTAACTTCCAATCTTGCTCAAATTTCTTTCCTTTCTCTTCCAAAATTGACCCTTCATCCAATTGTGCCTCTTAAAGCCCTTTTCTCAACAAAATTTCCTATAATTCAAACAATTCAAGTATAAATCAATATGCACAAATTTTCAATGAATTCTCACTCAATTAACAAATAAATATATAAATTTCTCACAAAAATATCAACAATTATAACTCAATTTACCACCTAATCAGCATGTCATCTCATGTCTTTTGCAATGGCCCTCGACTGATACAACCTCTCTAGACGAGGAGTGATGGGAAGATAATACATAGACTTGAAAGTTGTCTTCTTCCTACAATCTGATGGTTTGAACCTAGGGTAGTTGCATATCCTGCACTGATCGATGCTCTCGTCGTCGCCCCAAAATAGCATGCAACCATTGGTACAACAATCAATCTTCTCAAATTGTAAACCCATATCCTTCAATAACCTCTTACTTTGATAGAAATTTCTGGCGCTGTGTTCTCTTTAGGTAGGGCCCGTTTGAACAACGTTGCAAATTTATTGTAAACCCTCTGACTCACTTTGCCTTCAGTTTTGATGGACAACATCTAAGCATTGAATGATAATTATGTCTCAGTATCACAACCAGGAAACAGCTTCTGATCGACAGATTTAAGCATCTCAAAAAAATTTCGAGAACGAGGATTTGGTTCCTCCTCAATGGCATTGTGGTGACCACCCAAACCAGACTCATCAATCATCGAATGATAGCTTTGAAATTCATCCACCGGTGTCTCAGAACATGTAGTAGGCGAATCACGGCTCGAACCACCAATCTCAAATCTCTCACCTCCACCACTACGAAACTGATCATAGAAGGCAACCACTGTTTCAAGATTATAATTCAACCGGGTTTCGCCATGTACGGTCCAATTGTAATAGTCTGGAGTAAAACCAAATATCATGAGATGAGTTTTAACCTCATCAATGCTAAAAAATCTCTTGTTACAACACTTTTTTTTTAACAAGGACATCTAATCTGGTCATACCTATCCATGCAGTGTGGATTACGAGAGGCAAACTTAGTAAATGTTTGTCAAAATCGTGTATGATTTCCACGCAAGTGTACATGGTCGTTGTTGTCGTGGCAAGTTAACCAAGTCAAATATCGAACAAGGGAAACGATGCAATATCAAGCAAGTATTGAGTGTTCACAAAGGTGGATAGCTAGGAAAGCAAGAAAAAAGATCATGTTTTCTATTTACTTCACAAAGTAAAGTAAAAGCTAACTATCACCTCAAAGAAGTGAGCAAGGGTGGTGTGTACACGGAAGTAATCCTACTATGGTTCCTTTAGTGTCCTATCCATCCTAGCATGCAAAAGGTCTCTTGGTGTCTTAGTCAAGTCAACTAGTGTCTAGATCTCTCTACAACACAAGGTAAGGGCTCTATTCGATGTCTAGATCTCTCTACAACTTCCAACACTCCAATTTAGAGGTCTAGGCTAATATACAATTCTCATTTGTCATACAAGCCAAATATCAAACACTTGGTATGCATAAAGTTCTTATAGCTCAATTCTCATTTCAATGCTAAAACATATAAGCCATACAATCCAATTTAACATCCCAAGCATTCATACAAGTCATTAATAAGAGAACTAATCCATCAAGATCACTAATTCATGCATAGGATTAACAAGAGACTAAATTCACCATAGTATTCATACAACCATGCAACAAGGATATTAGCCCATAGCTAATTGAAAATGAAAATCAACAATTAACTATCTAAACATCATGATTATGAATTAAAATAAGAGAATTAAAGGAAAATTTACCAAAGGTGAAGAAATTGAATACAATCTACAAACCTTCAAAATGCTAAGTCTTGATCCAAAGCTCGAAATCATAAAACGAACCGTAGAAACAAAGCTAATAATGAGACTAATCTAATGGAACAAACGGATTAAAGATCCAATGGATGGATCAAAAGTAATTATAGAGAGAAGTATGAAATCTAACTAAGAACTCACTAAGTAACCTCTAATCTCTCTCTCTAAAACTACCTAATGATCTAACTCATGAATAATAATGGAATTATCTGATCCTTGAGGTATTTATAGTGCCCACAATGTTAAGTCCAAAGTGCCCTTCATTAAAACGCGTGAATATATAAAAATAGCCCTGAAAAACTGAATTCACCATCGCTGCCAATTTGATACTTGCTAGCTGCCGATCTAGCTCGGCAGCCTGGTCGCGCGCTTGCCTCCACTGCCGACTTGAAGCTGCTAGCTGCCGATCAAACTTGGCACACTATGTGCGCGAGGAAGGCGTTACCGATCCAGGCTGCTGGCTGCCGATTTCAAGCCTCTTGCTGCCGAGTTGAGGGTCCTTACTGCCGATTTGAGTCCTTAGCTTGGTTGATGCTCGACTTTCCTCATTTTTGTCATATCTTGAGTTTTAGAACTCCGATTGACTCGATTGTTCTTCCGTTGTGACCCTCTCTTCGAGCTCTTCAACATAATACATCATTTGCTTCCATTGGCTCAACTCCAAAATTTAGGACTTTTCTCGATCTTGCTTGTTTCTTCCTCATTTTGCTCATTTTCACCTATAATCACAACTTTCTAGCCAAAAAGGGTTAAATGCACAAAGTATAACATATTAGGATCAAATATGAGCATAAGCACATCAAACTCATATAGAAATGGATGCAAAAAGATGCAATTATGACCCTAATCACACCCCCAAACTAGATAGTTGCTCGACCTAGAGCAACGAAGCGATAAGATAGGGGAATAATTGTATCAATGAAGCATCAAGTACATAATAATCAAATGCCATAGAATCATCACTCAATATCTAGAAAATCTAAAATGCAATATCATCTATTTATATATCAAAATCAAATCAATTAGCACAATATCAAGTCAATGAGTCAAGATCCTCACGAGATAAGTGTTTAGCTCAACCCTCAAGTGTTTAGGCTCTCTCATACATCACACCACATACACATGCTACCATAAGCTTGGCTCAAGTCTACATTCTCCACCACTTGATATGACCATTCACACATCAATGAGAACTTTTAAAGGTTGTAGTGTTGGCTCTTTGGTAGGGAAGGAACATATGGATAATAGTGACTAAGTATGATTAGTAAAGCATAGAAGGTATTAAAGTAGAGATCATTCACCTCTTCATGCAATTTTCAAAATCACACTTTCAAAGATCATTCTTCTCTTTTTGACAAGTTGTGATCACACTCACAACACAAGAGTCAAACTTGACCAAAAGTTTGCAAAAAGTCAACCTTTTTCATTCCTTGCAAGCACTTGCTTTTGAACCTTTCTTTACACATCAATCCATGCATACTTGAATTTTTTTCAACTAAGGCCACCAATTTATTCATCAAATCGCCAATCTTCCTTCCTTCTTTTCACTCTACTAATCATAAGGACAAGAGAGTTCCAAAAAGGAAGGAAAATGGCTTAAAGTGTGGTTAGCCAAATGAAAGGTCTATAAGCACAAAATGGTGAGCAATGAATTATAATATCAATGGTAGGCTCATAGGGTAAGTAGCTCAATATAGATCAAAGAAATGCCTCAAATCATATCGTGTGAAATCATTATCTAATGTAGTCTCAAATAAGACAAAAGCCAAGTTCTAGAGTATCATGCACAAGTGTGAAACTCTCATCAAAGAATATCATCCGTTCAAGATTTAAACGGGCATAAATGGCTCAAAACTCACGGGTTAGGGTGATCAAGACTCATATCATCGAGATTTCAAGAATCATAGATTCAAAAGTATCAAAGATAACATAAGAATCAAGGGATAAAACTATTACACCTAACATGATTTTCAATTCATCCACACAATCATAAACATATCTCATGCATCCACTACTCAAAGCAACAATAATCTCAAAAATCGCAAAACAAGGCCTCTTCAAAACATAAGGCGTCAAAGCATAGGAGTAGTACCAAAAACAATCTAAACATAGCATTGCAATGGGATTTACGAAACGAACACACCCCCCCCCCCAAAAACAAAACTTTTTTGGACCATAGGTCTAAAGAGTTTGGCAAAGGGTGGGGAAAAGGTCATGCAATGCTCAAATCAAAGCACAATACCACAAGAATCAACACTTAAGCTCAAAGTAGCAATCTAATATTCTAGAAACAAACCTAAGAATAGAAACAAGTAAGGAGAGATAAGTGTAAAGGCATACCTTGAGTTGGGATTAAAATAGGAGAGCAACTTGCCACTTACACGAAAATGTCCTTCTTGGCCGAGTAGGAAGAGAATTCTCCTCAACACATCCTTCTCAAGCTCACAAATGTCATTCATTATCCTTGCAAATCAACATTTGAAGAACGAACACACCCCCCATACTTTTTCGAATCAAGGATCCTAAAAGTTTGGAAAAGAGTGATGAAAATAGGATTTGCCATGAATCAACGAACAAACAATGCATATATAAGCTCAAGTAAACCAAGAAATCACCATATATAACAAGAGGCAACACCCCCAAATTAGGATAAATCACATGCACGAACCAAGGTAAGAAAACACTCTCCTCATATGAAGCAAATCAAAATAATTAACACTACATAAACTACAAAGCAAACCTAATAAGCAAGAAAACTTTTTAGGATGGGTTGCCTCCCATCTAGCGCTTGGATTTAACGTCCCCTAGCCGGACGACACAATGTTAGCTAAATGGCCAAGGATATTTGGCATCCTCCCCATCCAACATAAATCTCAAAGCATAATGATCAAGGAAACAAGTAGGATTTCTACCCCACACCCCTACTTTCCTTTTCAATTTATACTTGTACGCACATGCATTTTCCTCTTCATTTTTTCAATCCACCCCCATCTCCTACTATCAAAGATTTTCAAGAGGATCCGCAATTCTAACTTATGATCAAATATATCAAGAGGCAAGACGAAATCAATATGAACAACATTATCAATGTAAGCATAAGTGGAAGAGTTTAAGGGTTTAGAAATGCTCATTTCTCCTTGAAGGTCATCTTCCACTTCATTTTGTTGTTCTTCCTCCATGAAGCTCATGTCCATAGGTGGACATTCATCTACCTCTTCTTAATTATTCTCTTTTTCTCCTCTTGAATCATCTCTTTCCTTCTCCTCCATATCTTGTTCTTTCACTTGATTCCTATCAAATCTAGCAAAAGAAGTAGAATCATAAATGTCCATATTAAGAGATTTAGAATGAATAGTGAAAGAAGAAGGGGTATAAGATCATTTTTCATTGTAATGCAAGATTATCTTGAAATCTTCCTCATTCAAATCTTGATTCTCTTCAAGAAATCTATCAATTAGATCATATATGTCTTCTTTTTGTTCATCTTTCTCCTTCTCTTCTTTTTCTACTTCTTCTTCCTTAGACATGTGGGGAGGAGGAGGATATGAATATGGATATGGGTAGGGAGAGGAATAAGGATAGGGATAATGGTATGGGTGGTGGTAGGATTTTTAGGTGGTGGTTGATATGGAGATGGTGAATATGGATGAGGTTGATATGTGTATGGTTGAGGAGGGTATGTGTATTGTGGAGAATACGAGTATTGGTTGTATTCGCCCATCTTCAAGGAAGTTCACTCCTACTAAAACAAGCAAGTATCAACACTCACAAAAAAAAATCAAGATCAAATAATGAAAAACAAAGAAAAGAAAATTTAAACATCAATACAAACTCAACAAAGTGACCGTCTCCCTGGCAACGGCGCCAAAAACTTGTTTGCCAAAATCGTGTATGATTTCTACGCAAGTGTACGTGGTCGTTGTTATCGTGGCAAGTTAACCAAGTTAAATATCGAACACAGGGAAACAATGCGATATCAAGCAAATATTGAGTGTTCACAAAGGTGGATAGCTAGGAAAGTAAAGTAAAAGCTAACTATCACCTCAAAGAAGTGAGCAAGGGTGGTGTGTACATTGAAGTAATCCTACTATGGTTCCTTTAGTGTCCTATCCATCCTAGCATGCAAAAGGTCTCTTGGTGTCTTAGTCAAGCCAACTAGTGTCTAGATCTCTCTACAACACAAGGTAAGGGCTCTATTGGATGTCTAGATCTCTCTACAACTTCCAACACTCCAATTAAGAGGTCTAGGCTAATATGCAATTCTCATTGGTCATACAAGCCAAATATCAAACACTTGGTATGCATAAAGTTCTTATAGCTCAATTCTCATTTCAATGCTAAAACATATAGGCCATACAATCCAATTTAACATCCCAAGCATTCATACAAGTCATTAACAAGAGAACTAATTCATCAAGATCACTAATTCATGCATAGGATTAACAAAAGACTAAACTCACCATAGTATTCATACAACCATGCAACAAGGATATTAGCCCATGGCTAATTGGAAATGAAAATCAACAATTAACAATCTAAACATCATGACAATGAATTAAAACAAGAGAATTAAAGGAAAACTTACCATAGCTGAAGAAATTGAATACAATCTACAAACCTTCAAAATGCCTAGTCTTGATCCGAAGCTTGAAATCATAAAACGAACCGAGAAACAAAGCTAATAACGAGACTAATCTAATGGAACAAACGGATTAAAGATCCAATGGATGGATCAAAAGTAATTGTAGAGAGAAGTATGAAATCTAACTAAGAACCCACTAAATAACCTCTAATCTCTCTCTCTAAAACTACCTAATTATTTAACTCATGAATAATGATGGAATTATCTGATCCTTGAGGTATTTATATTGCCCACAATGTTTAGTCCAAAGTGTCTTTCATTAAAACGCGGGGAAATACGAAAATAGCCCTAAAAATCCGAATTCAGCATCGCTGCCGATTTGATACTTGCTAGTTGCCGATCTAGCTCGGCAGCCTGGTCGCGCGCTTGCCTCCGCTGCTGACTGGAAGATGCTAGCTGTCGATCTAACTCGGCACACTACGTGCGCGAGGAAGGCGCTGCCGATCCAGGCTGCTGGCTGCCGATTTCAAGCCTCTTGCTCCCGAGTTGAGGGTCCTTGTTGCCGATTTGAGTCCTTAGCTCGGTCGATGCTCGACTCTCCTCGTTTTTATCATATCTTGAGTTCTAGAACTCCGATTGACTCGATTCTTCTTCAGTTGTGACCCTCTCTTCGAGCTCTTCAACATAATACATCATTTGCTTCCATTGGCTCAACTCCAGAATTTAGGACTTTTCTCGATCTTGCTCGTTTCTTCCTCGTTTTGCTTATTTTCACCTATAATCACAACTTTCTAGCCAAAAAGGGTTAAATGCACAAAGTATAACATATTAGGGTCATAATTGCATCTTTTTACATCCATTTCTATATGGTTTTGATGTGCTTATGTTCATATTTGACCCTAATCAATAAACTCATGTATGTTCTCGTAAAATTCAGGGTTGATCGATCCTTGTATCAGACGAGACATTTGATACATCCAACGACGATCAGGGAGTTCCATCTGATTTAAATCAAGAATACATCACATTAGAATTATAAAAAAAAAATTCACCAGAGTTTCGACTGTAAACAAGCATATCCGATTTTTTAAAACAAAAAATCCACTGTATATAATCATACATCAATTACACAATTACCTCAATTACACAACAAAATTATAACAAAGTTAGGATTAATCTCCAATAAAAATAGATATATCCATAAATAATTAATGCACAACATGCAAATAATGCTAAACTTATCAAAAATCGAACACACAAATTATGCTTTATATCTAACATGTATTTTATCAAGAAAATAAATTTTATTCAATATTACAAATATTTAAACGGTAAAAATGTAAAAACGTACGGTGAAATTGTAGCAACGAGCACAATATGACAATGGACCCGAACGATTGCAACCAACACGTTGAAATAATATTTTTTCATATTTGAGAGATTTTTTGAAGGTTGGGGGGGGGGGGAATTTTCACGAATGAAAAGGAAAGAAAAGGGTATAAGTTGTTCTATATTCGAAATTTAGCGACCGCCAAAGCGGTCGCTAATAATAAACATCGAATCGGGCAATAATTGCCCACCTACCCGCTTCCGGATTCCAAATTTACCGACCGTCATTTCGGTCGCTAATTTGTTGACTGACCAAATTAGCGACCGACACTAGGCGGTCGCTAAATTATTTTGATATTAGCGACCGTCTGGCGGTCGCTAATCAGTCGGAAATTTATTTTTTTGACCATTAGTCAACATCGATCGCTAATCGGTCGCTAATTTCCGACCGACAAATCGCGTATATTTTGTAGTGTGAGTCCAAATGATTGTTTGCAACAAATGCAAGTTTGTGTCTATAAGATCAGGCTTGGATATACATACAACCCCTCTTCAAGCTAATTTTGTAAATAACATAGGCACCATGTAAATGTGAAATAAACTCTTCAATATTGCACACATTGGAAATTTATCCAATTATTATTCAACTCATTGAAGTCTATACACATTCTCATGTATATATTTATATATAGTGAGAGCACCAAAGAGGTGTGTCTATATTTTAAAAGAGAAATTTTTAGTTTTGGCTATTAAAGAATTTCGATTCACTTAAAAATCAAAATTCTTTCAGTATATCAACGAATTCAAAATTTTAAATTATATGAAATCCTTGCAAATAACTCGTGCACAAGTCAATTTTAAAGACAAAAACTTGTATGAACCCGAGTTCACGGTGAACTTGGGTTCTCAATTATCACTGTCATGTGTATACACTATCATTGTTATGTATATTTACTATCACTGTTGTGCATATATAATATCATTGATAAAAAATTAAGTATATTTTTATAACAGTGATAATATATATGAATAATAGTGATAGTATATATATATATATGAATAACAGTTATAATAATTACACATAAAAGTGATACGAAACTCGAATTCACAATATCTATTCAATTTAGAATAAGCATAAGCACCATTGGAAATTCATATATACAGTGAAGGGCATATAAGAGTACTGATTGTATTTTAAGCGGGAAAGTTATTGGTTAGTTAGGGTAGGGGGCTATCTCCAAATTCAAGAAAATAATCTGTGCACGTATACGTACATATATATACTGAATACGTATGTATATATAAGTCTGCATAGCTTGACTTCCATTAATCTCTGTAGACGCAGAATTCAGAATTCCATGGCAATGCCAATACACTTCTCTCTCACCTTTCTCCTAATAACTGTCATAACCGCCATCTCCCTCCCCCCTCTACCCTCACCGGCCCCCACCCCTCTGCCACCGCCACTGCGCTCCGCCACCCAGACTCCCCCATCGCCGCCGGTGGATATTCAAGAAAACCAGCTCAAGAACATCATCGACGCACTCGTCGGCGCCGGCGACTTCGGCGGATGGGCCCACTTACTCTCCTCCGCGGACTCCTCCGCCTTCCCGCTCTCAGCCACCCTCTTCATCCCCAGCGACGACGCCGCCGCCCACTCCGCCTCCGTAACCGACGCCGGAATCTCGTTCGACCCTTTTCTCATCCCATACCACGTCGTCCCTCGCCGCCTCACCTTCTCCGATCTCCAGCAGCTCGCCGTCGACACGCGCATCCCCACCCTCCTCCCTGCAAAATTCATCGTCATCACCAACAACTCATCCTCCAATTTCACCGTGGACGGCTCCCAAATCACACAGGCGGATATCTTTTCAAACGCCGCCTTCGCGGTTCACGGGGTCAACAATATTCTTGATTACTCTGTTTACGGCGGCGGCGGCGGCCTTATTTTGCCCCCGCCGGAGAACACCGACCCGGAACCCAATGTGGGGCCCCGGAACAGGGGAAATCCGGGTTATCCAGAAGAGATAATCATCGGCGTGAGGTCGGAGGCACCGGAGTTACCGAGTGGGTTTTGGTGGATTCAGTTTTTTATGCTCTTAATTCACACTTGTTTTTGGGTTATGGTGATCAAACTCTGTAGGAAGCGTATATTTGAAGAAGATTGAGGTTTGTTTTGGATTCTAATATCTGATTGATATATATATAGTGTAATCTTTGCAGTTTACATCACAAATTCTTGATTTGCGTTTACTGCATGATAAAAAAATCTTTATTTTTTCAATCATTATTGTTTAAAAATCAAATGAACTGAAATATTTTGCTCCTCCCAAATACGACGAAGAGGTTACTAGTGCACTGGTCTAAATTAACGCGCATGATGTTTCCTTCATTTTTCAATTTGTGCATCATTCACGAATTTTAATGCAATTAATTAAGAGTAGATTTCTTTGTACATTCGTATTATTGTTGTTAATCAGTGTTATAAAAATATATTTAATTTTTTAACAGTGATAATGTATATGCATAATAGTGACAGTGAACATGTATAACAGTGATAATTGATAAACTCGATTTCATTGTAAACTCGAGTTCATATAAATTTTTGTTATTAATTAAATGTTTAAAAAAATGACATATGGTATATTATTTAAATGATTGAATGATATAATTAAAGATAAAAATGTTTGAAAAATAGTGTAAAATAATTTATATGGTTATGTGAATTAATAATACTTCTAATGCAACAATTTTTTTAATAAAACAATGAGTGTTTGTAATACGAGGGATTTTTTTTATTATAGTATTTTTCATTTTTATTAACAAAAGTAAAGTGAAATCAAAGTTATTTAATCTCTCCGTCCCAAAAGACATTGCATACTTTCTATTTTGGTCTGTCCCACAAAAAGTTTGCATATCCAAAAGTGGAAACTATTTATTAAACTTCACTCTCACAACACACATATAATATTCATAAAAATGTATTTTTTATACATTTTTCTTAAACTCCGTGCCCAAAAGACACTGTAATGTCTTCTGGGACAGAGGGAGTACTAATTTAAGTAAATTTGTGAAGCACGGTTGAAGCTGAAACGTGATCATAATTCACGTTTACCAAACGGCCCGTTATCTCCGTTAGTATCTGTGTTACCCCTAATTATTCCGCACATATGCTCATTGCTTTTCACAACTTATATTTTACTGATATGTCTAGATTGACCTCATAGCCACCTTTGACTAATTTTAGTGTAATGTATTACACAAATAATCATTTTTACACGTGAGATGCACAATCAATAATATTTATTAAAAAATATAATTTTATTAATACAATTAATTATAATATAATATACATGAGTATAAAATTGTAATGTCAAGTATTAATCCTCATATATACATACTTTTTTGGGCTTTTCTACGGTCAGGAAGGAGTTTCGCCCTTCCTGACGTCAGTAAACCAATAGAATTTTGACAAATAATATTACATCGCCCTAAGCGACATAGTTTCGTCCTAAGCCAAAAAAATAACTTTTAAAAATTAAAAAATAAAAATTACTGAAATAACCTTTTATAATTTTTTAAAAGTTATTTTTTTCTAATTTTTAAAAGTTATTTTAATTAAAATATTATTATATCTTAATATATTTTAATCAAATTAAAATTTATGTTTTCAAAATTAATTATTACACTCATTGCGGTAGGGCCGGGCCCGGACTGAGCCCGAGTGGCCCGACATGCCTAGCGGGCCGGGCTAAATAGGCCCGGTTCTTTTCGGGCCTGTA
>JAPKLY010000424.1:225311-300268 GCA_026898435.1 Prunella vulgaris | reverse complement strand
AATTAATTTTGAAAACATAAATTTTAATTTGATTAAAATATATTAAGATATAGTAATATTTTAATTAAAAGGATAATTTGGTAATTTTAATTTTATTTAATAATATTAATTAATTTTTTTAACAGTGCGATCGTCTTATGCATAGTGCAATCGCCCTAGTGCAAAGTGCAATCACTTCAAAATAATATTGTATGTTAGATCATGAATCTAACGGTATTTAGGGGGTTTACTGACGTCAGGAAGGGCGAAGCCTTCCTGACCATAGAAAGACCCTACTTTTTTTCCGGTAAATATTAGTTGTTAGTAGTTAGTATATCAAGTCTCCAAACACTCCAAGAATATCTCCAAGTCAACCTTATATCTTCCTCCTAATTCATTTCAAGAGGGAATCGAACTCGAGTCACTCACTCAAGTGAGGAGTCCGGTGGCCATGTGAGCTAACCCACCTGGTTCTCATACTACTTTCACTATGTCAAAAGATATTACACATATATACATACTACTTTTACTATCACAAAAGATATTACACAAGTCTCTACTAATTACTCACAAAAATTTATAAATGTGTTTTATTCTATTAATCATTACACACAAAGATATCTATCTTTTAATTTTCACTAAAATTGAACAATCCTTTCATTAAAAACTATTTTATGCATTCAAATACTATATAAATTATCGTGACGCTGGAGTAAATGGAGAAGATTGTCTATGTATACCCTCATTGAACCCCCTACTCCCATAACCTCACATATTTTAGCTCTGTCTAAATGTTTATAAATTATTGATACTAATACTTTTTTAACGGATATAAATTTATGTGGGTATATAATGATATTTTTTAATTATATTTTCTTTTAAAATATGAATACATTAGAGTCATGTCTTTGTTGGAAGATTTTATCAATTGAAGTGTTTATGTTGCTAATTATGCTAAGAAATCTTCCAAACAATAATTAGACTTTTGTTAAAGAATAAGATTTATAATGAGAGAAGGTAGAGAGAGGTTTGTTTTTTGTGTAATATCAACTTAGAGAGAGAAAATCAGATACAAGAGACCTATTTATAGCTTCGCATGTGATGAGGTGGCATGTTTTAAGCTTATATAGCTTAATTATCTGACAAGTGTCCTTAACACTTGTCACTTTGCTACCTCTTATGCACTAATTACATTGCTTCTATCCTACTACATTGCTATTGGAGACCTACTTAGTTACTACTCCTTACCCCGAGTGGGGCTAGCTTCCCTGCCTTATGCTATTCCGAGGTCCAATGCTTGTAGTAGGTGTGATCTCTTGTCTCCCGACCTGGGCAAGCTCCTGGCGAGCTACCTATCGAGCTCCCCCTCTCTCAGTTGTATTGACTGGTCAATGAATGATGACGTGGCACTGGCCACCTGGAGCGAGCTACGGGCGAGCTATAAAGCCTTGAGGTTTTATTTAAGTTAACTCTCCTCAATAATCTTGCTTTAGTTCGCCTATCAACATTTGCCCACCAGCTCGTTCACATATGATTTTTCCAATATGCGGGCAAGCTATTTTGCCTCTTTAGGCGAGCTATTAGTGACGGCAAACTATCTTCAAGGTGTTGCCAAGCTTCGTGGCGAGCTACCTTACTAACGGCAATTTTGCAGAGGTGTGTGGCACAGAATTCAAGGTGCTACCACGTCTTTTCATGCTTTAAAATGCGTGCCAATAATTACAGAACTTTCAAATTTTTTACAACTTAGTCCCTAACCTTTTTGAAAACTCCCCTTCGTGTCACCTTCTTTCGATAAAAGGATAAAACGTTATTCATTCACACTTTTACACTCTGAAATCTTCAGAGCAAATTCCGGCGATTAATCCTTGGCATTGTCAGATTTCAGTTCAATTTTTCAAGGTAGAAACATTAATCTTCTTTTTCTTTAATTTCTTCTTGCATTTTCCAGCTTTTTGTTAAGTTTTGAGACTTCTCCGGCCAATCTCCATTAACTCCGGCCAACTCCATAATTTCCGGCCACTCCTTCAGTTTTTTGACCATCTGAATTTTTGAACTTGTACCCCTTGACAAATTTTGAGATCACATTCTTAACTCTGTTCCCAAAAATTATGTCTTCCCGATCCTCATCTTCAAGCCGTCCTATTTCAAATTGAAACCCAGGAAAAACACCAGTGATTGAGGATGAAGCTATACCACAACTGACCCCAGTGGTGATCGGATCCAGTTCTGAGGTGACCTCCGTAGCTTGCCATGTGCCAAGCGAGCTACGTGGTGACTCCGATGAGAGGGCGACCTCTTTTGGTGGGCTTTCAGGCGAACTAGTTCGCGAATTAGAGGGCGAACTAAGTGAGAGTGGTGGAGTGGAGGTCGCCGAGTCTGGCGGACTCTCAGGCGAGCTAGTGCACGAGCTCGATGAGGACTCTGATGATGACGAGGTTACTACGGAGTACCTCCAATCTATCAACTTCCCCATGCCTCAAGTCCTTGAGCATACTATTCCTACCTTCGTGGAGCATGAATTGAACTGGGACGAATATGGGGCGAGTTTCCCTACTCATGAGCGAGATGTGAGGGAAGTGGAGGGAGTCACAGACTTCAGGGCCAATAAAATTCAAAGTGTAATCACTGCCGATATGCTCCCGAACTTGCGTAAGGCATACCGAATTCCTTTCGACATTTATATGTACGCCCCGGACCTAAGGAGCGAGCTGACCTCCCACATGCTGGACTTAGTGCGATCAATGTTCATACTTTGGATGTCGGGCTCACTCTTCCCCTTCATCTGATCATCGGCTGGTACCTGTTCGATATGAATCTTGCGATTACGCAGATCACTCCCATCGGTTGGAGTAGTCTACTGGCCGTCCTGACAATCTTTAGCTTGGAGGGATACAAGAAGCGGCTCACCACCACCCAGATAAATAGTGTCCTCAGTTTTACAAAACAGAATATTGAGGACAAGGTGTACTATTATCTGAAGGCCCGACTGGGTGAGAAGTTTCAGGAGAGTTTGCCCAATAAAGTCCGTGATTGGAAGGAGCAGTCTTCTTCATCTGAGGAGACTGGCGAGCTTCCACAAACTATACGGGACAAGAGGGGCGAGTTTTATCCCCCGAGAAATATGGGGATGCTAGCAGTAGGTGGACCTCCTCAGTGTGAGTGGGTCGGGTTAGATTTACTCATCTGATCTTTTTTCCTTGCAGGTCCGAAGCATCAAAGGTGGGGCCACGCAAACTCATAGATCTCTGAGGTCTTCGAGTTGTGTATACTGTGTGCTGTGAGAGAAACCACAAGGATTGGGGAGTAGATCATTTGAGCAAGGTGCACTGCCGGCGAGCTGCCCTTGTGCTCACCTCTCCTCACCATCTTATTGTACGAGCTCTGGAGCTTTCGGGTATATACATCTTTTCAAAGCTCGCTAGTAGTTCGCCTACACGCCTACTGATACTTTGCTTTACTTTTTAATTGTGCAGATCTGGATATGACAATCGCCATCCACCCGTCCTACTACACACTTGTCAAGAAGCTACGAATGGTACCCGACCGTCCCAGAAAGAAGGGTCCTACGTCCACTGTCTTGGCGGCCCAGAAGAAGGCTGAGGGTGTTCCGGCCAAGAAGGGTAAGGTTGGAAGCTCCGGGCAGGGGTCTACAAAGAAGAAGGTGCCCGCAAAAGTCCTGGCTAAAGCTCCGGTCACCAAGAACACCACCAAAAAGGGCACTGAGCGAGCTCCTCCTCCTCAGTCTTCACTAGAAGGAGGTCGCCTTTGTCGAGGAGACGGAACCTATGTGAGTGGGGAGGAGGCCAAAGTTCGCAAGAGGTTGAGGTCAGCTGGCCTTGACTCAGACTCCGAGCGAACTTGGCGAGCTGCCTTCGGTTCTGGGCAGGGAGACTCAGTTCGCTCCATTGCCCCTCCCTCTACACAGACTTCTCCTCCACCACCATCCTCCTACAGAGTTCGGGTGGTTGACGACACCTTACTGGGTTGTGATCCCGCCAGGTCTGGGTAAGGAATCCTTTCAAGTCTTTATAGTAGGCTAACTTTTTTCTCGAAAATTTTCTAAGTGTTTTTTACATTGTTCGTTTGTAGGTACGCGAGTGCTATGCACCCTGAGAGGAGTAACATCCCACACAACGCTGCCCGGTCCAAACCTCTTGTAACCCTACGCGATCTGCCAACTGGATTAGCTCGCCGCACCTTTGAAGAGGTGCCAAAATACTGGTCTCAATCCTAGTTGGCGATGATTGAAAAGCAGAAACCAGCGGATAGCGCCCGATTCGCCATGCATTACGCCAGTGGGGCCCTTCTAGCTGCTCAAAGGGTCGTCGATCAAATTTCAGCAGACGACAAAGCTTGTTACGAGGCTAAGGGGGCCTTCCTGAACTTGACCAAGGAGAAAAAGAAGGCTGAGAAGCTGGCGGCCAGTGAGGAAAGCAAGGTTAAGGTGACACTGATGGGTGAGCAAGATGCCCTCAAGAGGCTTGAATCACTACATGCTGAGCTCTCCCGCCAGAAAGAGGATTTTGAAGTGGCCCTAAGGGCTAAGGTCGAGGAGCTCACCCGTAGGTCGCAGGAGCTCGCCAGGGAGCAGGAACTGAATAAGGCTTTGAGTGCTGAATGCTTGAAGCTGAACGGCGAGGTCCGCTCCTATGCCACCAGGATTACTAAACTCCAAGGTCTTCTGGATCACCAGAGGCCTTGGAAGCTGTCAAGGGTGGGGCCTCAGACTAAGGCTATCTTCTCTATTATGCGGAGATTCTGCGAGCCTATCGGTGGGCAGTAGATCAGAGGGCTGACGTACCACGAGTTTGTGGCCTCGGCATCTATCCTGGTGGGCTCTGTTGCCGACATTGGGGACCTGGTCCAGCTCGGCATGGACTTAAGTTTCATTCCTGATCATATCAGGGTAACTGGTAGACCATACCCACTTCTGAATGCCGGAGCAGTTGATGATGAAGCCGAAAAAGGTGAGGAAGAGGTCACCGCCGAGCTACCTACTGATAGAGATGAGCAGCAAACTCCACTTACCTTGGAGCAAGTGGGGGAGTTAGTCGGGGACATCATGGTCGATACCAGCTGCCTGAGTCCAATAACTAAGATGCCCACTCTTTGTCCCCCTACTGGCCAGGAGGTCGCCTCAGAGGTCGCCCCCACTACTAATGCTCCACCTGCTCCGGAGCTCCCCGCCACTGCTGACTCTGCTGTCGGCGCTACTCCTCGGTCTTAGGATTATTTTTTTTCCTTTTATTTCAAGTTGTAGTAGCTCGCCCGTATGTGGGCTTTTTGCATTTTTTGTTATCCTGGGCAGCAAGTTGGCTTTTAGCTTTATTATTTCTTGCACGTTATTATCTTTTCATTTGGCTTTATTATTTTGCTTTATTATTTCTTGCACGTTATTATCTTTTCATAGCTCGTTTAATGTTTGGTAACCATTTGTTCGTCTTATGTTATTTAGAACTGCGAATTGTTCGTCTTATGTCGCTTAGGACCGCAAATCGTACTTTTTATATTGATCTCTTGGGCAATTAGTTTGTATAAAACGCTTTGCCTTAGATGTTTTATAATCGCCTTTTGAGAATTTTTTTCTAACACTAGGTAGTTGGTTCTTAGTAATCCTTTGATAGGATACTTTAGTGAACCTTAGCCTTTTAATGGTTTTTTGCCTCGAGCTTTGATAATAACGTTTTGGGACTTGTGCCCTCTGCATATTTAAGTTTGAACAGATAATTTTTTGAAAAAGGTACATCTCTTTATTAAACAGATAATATCTTTACATAGGTTGTCATCAACATTCCTGATGCGAACCTTCGAGCCATCTATTTACAAACCACTTGTCTTCCCTTCCTCTATTACTGGTAGTATCTCTTTAGGTGTTCCGCGCTCCATGTAAAAGACAAAGCTTTTCCTTCCATATCCTTCAAATCATACGTCTCGTTAGTCCAGCTAGCGGTGACCCGAAATGCTCCTTCCCGGTTTGGTCCAAACATCCCCGGTGGCGTTGCTAGTCGTTTCCTTTAGACTAACTCCCCAACCTTGAATTTTTTGTGTCTCACTTGGGTGTTGTAATACTTTTCGGCTCTCTGCTTGTAGGTCGCATTTTTCAATTCTGACGAAGTTCGGGTTTCTTCAAGCAGATCCTTCTCCACCGCTAAGGCTTCATCAATGCTTTCTTCATCGTAGCTTATGACTTTCCATGTCTAGTTTTGGACCTCTACCGGGACTAATACTTCTGTACTGAAAGCCATGGCAAAGAGGGTTTCACCAGTACTAGCTCTGTAGGATGTTCAATAGGACCACAACACTTCAGGGAGTTCATCGACCCAACTACCCTCCTTATCTTCTAGACGGATCTTCAGAATATGTTTCAAAAATTATTAACTACTTCCACCTGTCCATTTGATTGAGGATGGTAGGGGTCAAGTAGTGCTTCTTGATGTTCCACGAGCTACAGAATTCTCTGAGTTTTTGATCATCCAACTGTCTGCCATTATCTGTCACGATTGATTGCGGGAGTCCAAATCTACATATTAGATTTTTCCAAATGAAGCTTATCATCCACTCCTGCGTCACCGTCGTTAACACCTCAGCTTCAGCCCATTTTGTGTAATAATCTACTGCTACTACAGCAAACTTTACACCGCCTTTGCCAGGTGGAAATGGGCCGATCAAGTCGATACCCCATTTTGCAAAAGGTCATGGACTGAAGACTGATTTAAGTTGATTTGCAGGAGTGTGAATGTTTGGTATGAATAGCTGGCATTTTCGACACTTCCGGGCGAAGCTGATAGCATCTTTGCGTAGAGTGGGCTAATAGTACCCCTGCCTGATCGTGCCCCCCAGCGTGACTCCAACAGATTCCTTGATGAATTTCTTCTAACACCTCTAACCCCTGTTTTTCAATTAAACATTTGAGTAGGGGTAGGGAGAATCCTCATTTATATAGTAGGCCATCCACGAGTGTGTATTTGGCTGCCTGCTTCACTAGCCGACTAGCTATCCAAACATCCTCTGGAAGTGATCCGTTCTCTAAGTACCTTTTGATGGGAATTCACCAATCGTCATCCTCCTCTTGCCCCCTTCTCAAAGTTTGATTTAATTTGTAATCAAACATCGAGGGATCTCTTAGTTTTGTGACCACGACCTCTGCTAGCTCCGCTTCTCTGCTACTCGTAGCTAGTCGGGCTAGTGCATCTACTTATGTGTTCTCCAACCTTGGTATTTGCTTGATGTATACTTGTTGAAATAGTGAGATCAGGTGCACCACTATTTTCTGGTATAGAGCCATATATTGGTCTTTAGCTTCGTATTCTCCCCGAACTTGGGATATTATTAGCTAGGAATCTCTAAAAATTTATAGTTTGGTTGCCCCCACAGCTAATGATAATCTAAGTCCGGCTATCAGCGCTTCATATTCAGCTTCGTAGTTCGTAGCTCTGAAATCAAATCTGATTACCGAAGTGAAGACTTGTCTGTCTGGGCTTATCAGTACTACACTAGCTCCTGCTGCTATGCTAGTTGATGATCCATCCACGTAGAGGTGTCATGGTAATATATGTCCCCTCATCGGATCTTGTGGGAAAGTTAGCTCGATGATGAAGTCGGCGAGCGCTTGTCCCTTGATCGCTATTCGGGGTGCGTAGGTTATTCCATACTGGCTGACATGTAGTGACAATTTAAGAAGCGTCTAGCAGTGTCCAGCCTATGTAGTATTTGCCTCAATGGGAACGATGTCAACACCTCCACTTGGTGGTCGAAAAAGTAAGGTCGCAATTTTCAAACACTCATTACCAATGCATAAACCAACTTCTCCGTAGGTGAGTAGCGCAGCTCCGCTTCTTGCAATGCTTGGCTTACGCAATACACTGGTAAATGTGTTTTTCCTTATGCTCGCACTAGCACCGAGCTGCTGGCTACATCTGACGCCGCCAAGTATAGGTATAACTTCTCTCCAGGCTTGGGTTTTGACAGGACTTGTGGATTGCTGAGGTATTCTTTGATTTCCTCGAATACTCTTTGATAGAAGTTCGTCCACTAGAAGTCATCCTTGTTCTTGACCTTTATTGACTCGAAGAAAGGTCAATTTTTATCACCGGGCCTGGAAATAAATCTGTTTAGGGCCGCCAAGAATCATGTAAGCCTCTGGACTTTCTTCACTGAGTCTAGTGGTTTCATCTCTATTATAAATTTCACTTGGGTAGGGTTGACCTCGATCCTTCGTTGACTCACTAGATGCCCCATGAACTTCCCTGATTGTACTCCGAAGCTACTATTCTTTGGGTTCAACCTCATGTTGTAAGTTCGCATTATGTCAAATGTTTGTTTGAGGTGGTCCAGGTGATCCTCCTTTTTCAAGCTCTTGATCACAATGTCGTCTACGTATACTTCCATCGTATGTCCGATGTGTTGATCGAACATTTTGTTGACCAATCTTTGATATGTAGCTTCGGCATTAATAAGTCTGAACGACATCCTACTTCAGCAGTACATGTTCTTATTTGTGTAGAACGCCGCATGTTCCTGGTCATCTGGGTGCATAGCTATCTGGTGATAACCTACAAAAACATCCATGAACGTCATTAGCTCGTGTCCTGCAGTGTTATCTACCAGCTGGTCGATATATGGTAGTGGGAAGTTGTCCTTCGGGCATGCCGTATTGAGATCTGTGAAATCTATGCACAGTCGCCACGTCCCATTTGGCTTTCTCACCAGTACCAGGTTAGCTACCCACTGCGGACAGAGTGCCTCCTGGATGAGCTTGTGTCTAACAACTTCTTCACATCCATCGTCAAGGCCTCGTATTTGTCTGGTCTGTACTTTCTTTGTTTCTGTCGGACGGGCCTCCTTGTTGGATCGATGTTTAATTGATGGCAGGCATGCTCGAGCGGGATCCCCGTCATGTCTTCGTGGGACCAGGTAAACACGTCCAGGTTGGATTTGAGGAATTCCTTCATCTTGCTCCTGCATGGCTCCTGTATCTCAGAACCTATAAAGAGTTCCAAGTCACTTCTGTCAGGATCCACCTAGATAGCTCTGAGTTCTTCTACTGGGGTAGCTCGCCTCTTCTTGGTTTTCCACCTTGGATCTGAAGGGGATCCTTCACAACTCAGCTCATCCTCTTCTTGCATAGGGTCGTAACCCACTCGGGGTTTGATATATTTGCGCCTTGCTTCGTTGGGTGTAGGTTTGTGGACCTCCGCAGGCTCTTGCGCAGCTGAACTATTAGGTCTGTCATCTTACTGGCCACCATCAATCTCCATAGGCACCGTCTGTTGGGGGACATCTCGATTGACTTGGGCGACCTCCGGATCTTCCAGCTGGTTGTCCATCTCCATTAACTCAGTCTCAACTGAGATAATGTCGAGGATATTTGGCTCGTCGGCTGAGTGTTGTACTTCCTCTTCGCATACAAGTACCTGAGTAACAGGTTCTTTAATTTGTAGCAAACACTCTCTAGCTTTCTTTTGATCACCCTTTATCATTCCGGCACCCTTTGGAGTTGGAAACTTTAAACAGTAGTAGTAGGTTGAACACGCAGCTTTAAATTCAGAAATGAAAGGTCGGTCGAGGAACCCATTATAGGAGGACTGCTGATCTACTACTAGAAAGTCTATTAACCTAGTTAGCCTCCTTTCAAGATCCTCGACCGCTATAAGTTCAACCGATAAGCGGATCGTTCCTATGAGGATGGTTACAGTTTCTTCAAACCCCACTATCCTATGATTACAATCTTCTATATACGACTCGTAATCCCCTAACTGATCTAGGGTACTCTTGAATAGTATTTTGGTGTAGGTGCCAATGTCTACGAGCAGGCGGTGGACTTTTGTGTTCATGATGTTGGAGCTTATCACCAACGAGTCGTTGTGGGGAGTGAGGATTCCTTCCAAGTCAGTCTGTGAGAATGTCAGTGTTGTTTGCTTTAAATGTCACTCCTTCTCAGATGAGGAAGGTTCTTCTGTGGTTCTTTTCCTATTGAGATCAAACTCATAGACTTTTAGTTCTGAAAACAACAGTTGCATAGACATGTTAGAGAGATCCTTGGTATTTTGCATAATGACAGAGTAGACATCCCATATGGGAGTAAGTCCCTTGAGAATTTTGAGTGCCACTTCTCTCTTGGTATACACCTTGCCAAGAGAGTTGATTTCATTCATGATATCAATAAATCTACCATCAAGTTGATCAATGGCCTCATTGTTCATATTTTTGAACTGCCACAAAGAGCTTATTCTCCTTGATTTTGTCAGTGCCCTCACACAGAAGAGCCAATGTATCCCATATTTCTTTTGCAGTAGTACAGTGTACAACTCTTCCCATGACAAAGTCAAGAATTGTTGTATACAATATATTCATGGCAATGAAGTTTGTTAGTGCTGTGTGGTACCGTTGAGTTGAAGTATTGTTCGAAGTGTGGTGACACTCAAGACAACACTTAATGTGTTCAGAATATTGTAGAGAGAATAAGTAAACAGTGGAAGACTTTTGAACACAAGGATTAACTCAATCTTTCCACAAACTAAAATTAGTTTGTGGCGGCCTCAAGGCTAAAATATCACTAACTTGGAAAAAGTGATTACAAAAACAAATACGAGACTTGGAAACATTCCTTCCAAATCTCAAACATAAAATCGGATAAAATATTCAAACAAGTTCCCAAATGGCAAACCTAGATTGTTAAGTCTAAGCCTACTTCAAGCATATACTACCACACCCCGTGAATAGCTCATCAAAACGTATGGGATAATAATATACACGAGTGTTGTACTGAGTGTAACAACACTTGTGAAACCACTACACTGAAACCGTAAAATGGGATCCTATAAAGGCGCGTTGCTTCAGTATGTAGTGTGGAGTCTCTCTCTCAGGGTTTATGGACGTATTCCTCATCTATTTATAGAGTTGGAATAATGATTCATCCATCAATGAAGTGGAAATCATGCAGAGAAGTTGAGATCCACTTTTGTAGGAGTTGAGGTAACTTCCATGTAACTTCCTTTCTTTAACTCTCGGCTCTCTATAATTCCAGGCTCTTCCAACATGTTCTAGGTCCTTCCATATGCATCAAGAATATTCTGGGTTATTGAAGTAACTGTTGTTTGACCGTCGTTGACCAGGGACAGCACCAAAGATAACCATCGAGGCAACACTAAGCAATTGATCACTAGAACATTACTGGAACATGTTTCCTGAAGGATGTTGACCTGAAATGATAGCAAAGACAATTTGGACAACACTAAAAGTTAGTCGTTAGAACAAATATAAGAAAAATGTCCTGAATGATGGGTGTGATTCCAAATGTGATGACACTGGTCTCAACACTCACATCTTCAAAGTTGAGGTTATATCTCTTTCTTTCATTAGCAATGAGGTCATCTTCATCCTTAGGCCACTCATCTCTAGGATCAGCTAAGGTAACAATTGAGTTCTTAGGATTTGAAGTCATAAAGAGAAAAGGGCCTCTAGTGATGATCCTTAACATTTCATCATGAACACAGGCTTGATGTGCCCTCATTCTTATTTTCCAGAAATCATAGCCCTCTACTGAGAACTGAAGCAATTTATGGTGAGACATATGGTTAAGAGGATTGGCTCCCATGTTTGAGTCAGAGCTTCCCACTACATTGATTGTAGCTCTTGTAGGTGCATTTCTAGTGTTGATGGATCCTTCTGCATGAGTGGACATTTTGACAGGGTGGTTAGTGAGATCAGTTCAATTGACCACAGTAATGACAAAGCAGTAGTTCTTAGAACCACTTCTCTGATACCACTTGTTGGTCCCAAATACACTAAACAGGTGTATGGGGGGAATACACATGTATTGAAATATTTTTGCAAGTAAGACAAGTAACAGATACAGTGGATTGTATAACTAACTCAGGTAGCCTATAATGTTTCAACATGGGACTAGTAAGTAGCTCATTGAAACTTCAGAGAGACTGGTAATTGATACCTTTCCAACTTCAAGGTTAGGTAGCCTGTGATTTGAATAACTATCAATATTAGTATGTTAGTAGAGGATAAGATACAGAAACATATTTTACACCATTGAAAAGATTTATCCAATCAACACACACAAAGGAATAAAGTAATAAGAGGCACAAGAGATTTATAGTGGTTCGGAGTTAAATTCTCCTACATCCACTTCCCTGGTTAAACAGGAGAAATCCTCCACTTTGGAATTTTTTTATTTATAGTGCCAAGGTACAATGATCAAGAACACAACTGTGACGCCCCGTGTAGGAGTGTCATCTCTTTTCTTTATATTAATTTAAAAGACACATTATTTGTCATAAAAATGATAAGTGATTTTCATTTAAAATTGGGAAAACAAATTGACTTTAAATTTTCATCAGCGGAAGACTATATCATATAAACTCGAGTTGATTTTTTTTATTTCAAGTGTCTAATCACGTTTGTGCCTAACTCGTGTCATACCCATATATCTAAATCAAACCTTTGCTTAATTAAGATATTACGAAAATAGACTATCATGCTCGTGATAAGAAAATGTATAACTAACTCAATATAATAAGACACACCATTATGAGATAGACTAGTTATGCATATAAAGCTTAATTTCAAAATATTTTCATAACATCCTAGAGTTTGGAAAAAGACTTGACAATTTAACTAGGAAATCCGAATCCAAGCATAAAAATTCTAGAAATTATCTTCAAATCGATGACATAAGAAAATACTTAATAGACCTCTTATAGAAAACTTAAACCATTGCAATATTATTTAGATGGAGTTGACCTAGTCAGTCACACGTCTTCCTCACCACCAACATTTCCTGAAATAGTTAAAGTAGCATCATGAGTCTTCTCCCGGAGGAGAAACCCAGTGGGATAACATATAATGCATAATGCATTAAAAAGACTAATAGCATGTCAACCGAGTACATGACAGGCCCATAGGCCTGACTAAGTTCATATTGACATAGTCCGTAGACCTGTCTTGATTCACACAGAGCATAGTCCGTCGACTAGCCATAATTCACACAGAATATAGTCCGTAGACTTGCATATTTCACACAGAGCATAATTCGAAGATCTGCCTGCTCATACACACACAAATTATTCTAATTAATTCATAATGAATTAGAGGTTACCCACTTTTCAGTCTGACAGTGTGAGGTAGCTTCCTGAGAGTCCAACCATCGCGCACTACACTCGACATATTGATTCACTTTTTAGTCTTTTAATCGTTAAATCATATAATTGTCAATATACCTCTTTCAACACTTTTAATATCTTATTATACATGTACACTTCATACATATGTGTCATTCATAATATAGTCTAAATATTTCTACTAACTTAATAACACTTAAAAATGCAAATTGTTAAATTTAATCAAGGTTCATAGATAAAAGGCATGTTGAGTTATAAGTGTACCTTTTTATTTTGATGTGCTTATATTTATTTAAAAGTGATCAAATACAATATATATATATATATCACTAACTTACCTCCTAAATCGAATTCCCTAAAGGACACACTATAGTATATAATTTATTGGCAAATATACACATGTTAAAATTACACAAAATTTATACAGTAGGTTCCTCACTCAAATATTTATATACTGTAAAAATTTTAATTAGAAATAGCTTGTAGATCTTTTCTTGTGATTTTTACAAGTCTCTTGAAAAACTGGTTATTAATAGGGTCTATGTCACATTATTTTCTAAAATTTAGAAAATATTTAATATTACTAAAGAAAATATAAGATAAAATTATACATGATCTTAAGGGTCAGTGTTAACATATTTTAGAAGTTCACATTTTAATTCCATGTATTTTAATTTCTATAATTTTTCTAGTAGGGTACAAAAACATTTTACATTTACAGCAAAAACACCATTTACTAAAAAAAATCAAAATAAATCAAATATAACTCCAAATGTATCCAAATAAATTCTTACGAAATCTATAACATGGGGGAACAACATAGTTGAAATTCAAACTCAAATACGAAGCCATTTGTACACAGAAAATTTTATAATTATTACCAAAAACAGAGGAGTTTTTCTTCACTATTGCACTTCAAATGAAAAATCATATAAATTCGAAAATAACTTCAAAAATTCTGAAATTTTAAATATACATTATTAACTTACAGTAACTCAATGTGGTAAAAGGATTTGGTCAAATTCATTGGGAAAAGGTCAGAAAAATTCTGGGAATGGACATGCAATCACATAGGCAGATTTCACCTCAAAACTAATACACATCTAAACATAGTTGTGACACCCAACTCAATTAAATCATCAAATAACCACCAATAAGTCCTCACACAAAATAGAGTAAGATTTACAGTAGAAAAAAAAAGTAAAAGCCACATGCAATGACAAAAACAACATGCAATCACCAAACCCATATGCAATCCCCTATTCTAACTCAAATAGCTTCATTTTTTTACAAATCTGTAGGCTAAAACATAAAATCCATTATAATTTTACAAATCAAGTACTAAAAATATTTTTGGGCCTCAACACAACATTTAATCATCATACCATAAGGAAATATTGCAGAAAATAATGGAAAAAAAAGAATAAAATTTTTGTGGAAGATCGTCAAGTTTTTGTGTTAACTCTTTAAAAAAGTAGAAGTTGAAGAAAATAGGATTTTCTCTAATCTACCTTGAAATCTCTAAGTGTCAATGTAACTTTGAGTTTCAGTAGAATCAATGGCGGAATTTTATTTTAGAGAGAGAGAGAGAGAGAAATTGAGGGGGGAAGTTATATATAAGTCACCACACGACACAAATTGAGGGGGGAAGTTATGGACTTAGTCCATAATTCCCTCACTCACTTTTTTTTAATTAATATATATATTATTTTCCTCTAATAATAAAATAATATTTATTTAGTAATATAATGTTAAGAATATTTAGTCTATAACATTTTTTTTTACATATTTATAGAGATACATTCATGATTAAGATATTAAAATAATTCAAATAAACTATATTAAATTTTTAACTTAGTAATTATAAAGAATTCACCTAAATATAGTGAATATTTATCATTTAAAAAATATTTAAGGTTTATTTTCTATTAGTATCATAACATATATAAAAATTCTTATTATACATCCTTTTTTTGAAGTAGATTATTTCAAATTAGTTCATACCTAATTTATTTCTTTTTTTTTTACTTGTTTGAGTCGAGTGAGTCGCAATCGAGCTCGGTCTCCTCAGTAAGCCAACCTGCTAAACTTCCAAAGTTCATAAAAATATTAACTCTTCCAATTAGTAAACCAAAATTTTCAACTAACAAATATTTTGTTTTTCAAAAAAATTAAAGATTTAAAAAAAAGTAATTAAATTATTTTAAAATATAAGATATAATATATTTGAAAATGGGGTGTTACAACAACTTAGTCTTGATCCATAGGATTTGCCTGAGTTCAAGTCCTCTCCAGATTTCAGACTGAGAAAAAACCTCATCTTACTTTCATATTACTCTCCACCTCAAACTTCACATGTTATTGATTTTGAGTGGCTTTCAACTTGGTTTGAGATAGCCCTTTACAATGAAGAATATTTTTTGGATAGTCCTGACTATCTCAGTAGGCTTCAAGGATATTACAATAGTCTATGATACATAGAAGAACTCTAAGTGTGAAAACACTTGGGAAACTATAGAATTTTTTAGTACTTTCTGAGTGCTTTGAGAGATTTGAGTGCTTGAGTTCTTGATAGTTTCAGTGTTTCCCATACTTCTCTTCATCTTCAATCTCTATATTTATAGATATGATTTGAAATACTTTCCGTTGGAGAGAAGACTTTCATATAATGCTATTTTAGTAAACTAACGTTCTTCAAATCTTCATGCAGTCAATCTCAGGCATTAATTAATGATAGCTCATTTAATGCTTGCTTGGAATTAATGCAGCCGCCTTTGTAGTTTGTGTCATCCTAGGTTGTTGGTTGCTTCAGACTTTGGTACTGATAGGCTATTAAGCTTCGTGTCAGGTCCGTACATAGGTGGCAGCTTCTCATTGGCTTAGGTTTGAGTGTTTTCAGAACAGTCAAACGGTTCTCTTTAAGTCTACTATCACTTCTTCAGGTGACTTCAAGCATTCCTTCTGTTGTAGTTAAGAGCTTCATTAAATGTTGAACTAGACTCATTAAATGTTGTCATAACATTTAATGCTTCAGGTGACTCCTTCACAGTGGAGTTGTGACTCCCCTGTGTAGAGATAGGTCTTCAGGTTAGTAGCAGTTAGTCTTCTGTGGTGAACATCTCCTTAATGGGAGTATTTACTAAATGTGCCGCAGGATAGTATCCTGTTAAACTAGTATGTCGACACAATACAACCTCCTAACAGTTAGGTTGTTTTACTAAACTTATTTGCAACTACTTTATATTTAATCTAGGGGCTTTTGAGATTAAATCAAAATATTTTTCATCAATTTCCCAACACTATATTTACAAAAAATATTGTTTGGTAATTTGTAATCTTATACACAATTGACAATTTGACAAATCACACATTACCTGACAAATTTTTTCACACCGACACAAAATTTGTCACAATTTGTTACTTAAAAGTGACGAATGTTATTTTCGTCACTAACAAATAAGAAATTGTGACAAAATTTTATTTTGTCACTAATAGTTTATATTTTTGTCACTAATTTATAAATTTGATTACGACATAAAAAATTTGTCGCAATAAACTATAGTGACGGTATTCATAATTACTAGTGACAATATTTAGTGTCACTAAAATTAATATTTCATGACGATGCTATATTTTATCATTATATGTTCAAAATATAAAAATATTATTTGGTGATAATTTTTATTGTAATTTTTTATGATTATATTTGTCGTGTAATATAATATTTTTATGACGATACAATATTTTGTCATTACTTATTTAAAATAATTAGTAATACACTTATTTTGTCACAATATTATTTGGTGATGAGGTTTACTGTAATTAGTGACGGCTAAATTCATTGTGTAATATAATATTTCATGACGATTTTACGTATTGTCATTAATTATTTAAAATAATTAGTGACATATTTTTTTATCATCAATATATTTATATATAGTGACGATTAGTAATCATTTGTCATTTTTAACAAAAGGATCTCATAAATTTTATAAAGATTTTCAACGATAAATGAATTTCGTCATCATTTATTACACAAATATGATGAATTTCAATTTTCATTCACATAAATTGGGAATGATAATGATTTAGTGGTAAAATATCAATTTGTCACTATGTGCACATACAGGATGAAATTAAATAAAACCTCACAATAAATAAATAAAAAATACAACGCAAGCACACACCAATCTAACAATACAATATTATTTATTGGATACAAATTAATAATTGGGAAAATATGCATTTTTGTCCTATAAGTTTTGTTGACTTTGATTTTAGTCCTCTTAAGTTTTGAATTTTTGTTTTCGTCCTTTAACATACCAAAAATTATGATTTTCGTCCTCCAACCGCCTATAAGCAGTCACACAACCATTAATACATAGGTAGATCAATTTTTTCTATTTTTTTAAGCGAAATACTGACGTGGGGGTATTTAGAGGGAATTAGGTCTTGATGGATAAAATACATGATTAACTGTAAATTTTCCCCCAAATCAAAACCCTAGTCGATCAAATCTAGGCACGGGGACTTTAGAGAATTAGAGAAAAAAAAAGGAATAAAGATCCCCAAATGAAAACATCTAAAAGCCTAAATTCTTTTGAGCGCATACCCATTGTACGGAAAGGAAGAGTGATGTCTTCAATAAATTCGTATGAATCAACGAGTTTCGAGCGCAATATTAAGTGTCATTGTGGTTTCGTTGCACGGTTTGTACATCATATTAAAAAATGAACCCGGAAAGAAGATTCTATGGATGTAACTATTAGACGGTATTTGGGAGGGAATTTACTGTTAAAAGTGTATTTTGTCAAAACCAAATTTCCCCCAAATATCCTTGTGTTAGTATTTTGTTTAAAAAAAAAGAAAGAAAAATGGATCTACGTGTGTATTATCGGTTGTATGACTGGTTATAGGCGGTTGGAGGACGAAAACCATAATTTTTTTGTAAGTTAAAGGACGAAAACAAAAATTAAAAACTTAAGAGGACAAAAACCATAATTTTTGGTAAGTTAAAAGACGAAAACAAAAATTCAAAATTTAAGAGGACGAAAATCAAAGTCAACGAAACTTATAAGATAAAAATGTGTATTTTCCCTTAATAATTTTTCTTCACCAATAATAAGATACGTAATAATTTTTTTTAACCAAAATAAAAGTATAAGTTTTGAACACCCACCCTCTAATATGTTTTAGACAATATGAACCAAACTAGCAAGTAACACCAACTGCTTAAATTTCAAAATGAATTATTTATTAACTTCTAATAACAAAAATTTTCATAAAAGTTTTTTTTGGGTTTCCACTATATACCCCCAATATTATAAGATACATTTATTTTATTATTTTTTTATAAAAAATTTTATTTTAATGTATCATTTTCAACTCATCAATTTCATCTTCTTCTCTTCCAGAGTACTGCGCAATAATTTTCTCAAGCCCTGCAGATCAATCTCTAAGTCCCTGTAATAATTTTACAGTTCCTATTAATGTTTTTTTTTTGTAACGTCGAATAATGAACTGATGGAAGACAAAAACAAATTAAGAAAATATGTATTTAATAATTATTTTTTATGAATGTATTAAAATTAATGTATATTTAATTTAATTATATTTATAAAAATAGATAAAATAGATTATTGATAATGTACGTATGTGTATCTAATAAAATTGGAGGAGCATATAGTCTGGCCCTTTTTTTTGCATCATCAAGAACAGAACACAAGGCCTTCTATATATGACATTGTTGGCGTCAATTGAACCCGCGAACTCTTGAGAGATTAAACGTTCGATTTTTTATTTTTATTTTTGATAAATAAGAAGAACATGAAATTATCACGATTAACCCCATTTTCTGTTCCCTCTTCCCATCCAGAGCTTATAATCCGTTGTTATTCTTCCTCTGTGTCGTCTATCTCCTTGTCGCCCGCACGCCAGCTCGCCGTCGTCGCTCTCTTTTCAGAAGGTGGGTCACTCCTATTCTGATTTTTATATCACATACTCTCAATTCGGACGCGATTCAGTTTTTGGGTTGTTCTCTATTCGACAGAATTCTAGTTTTCGGGGATAATTTCTCATTGGTCCCCAAACTTTTTCCAATTTTGAAATGGTTTGGTCAATTTTTCAGTTTCTTGGTTACTTTAAGAATTTCTGGGTGTTTATAAATCAAATTCGAATTGATTGTTGTGGAAAATCACGAAATTGATCAAGAAGTTTTAGTGGTAATGTAGTATGGTTGATATTGTAGGAGAAAAGCATTGAAATACCAGACTAGACTGTGATTAATGGTGCCTCAACATGGATCAGGACATCAGATTATTATATTTCTGGCTATTTATTTTTTTATTTCTGGATTTATGTTATGTTCGATTAAAATAGTGAGTTTCTCCTTGTTTTTACTTTGGTTATTTATAAATTTTTTATTCAATTTTTAGTTCAAGAGCTTTTAATCACTTGTTAGGACTTTGAATTTGTTTTTGGAATATATAAACTTTATTTTGTGGTGGTGGTGTTCGGCTTTGAATTGCTGCAATCTAGATCATACCTTACAAGTGTCACATGTAATCAAGATTGTTAATTAAGTTTTTGTTATCGAAACATGTGTGCTAGTTCTAGGAGATGTAATATTGTGGTTCAATCTTTGTTGATGTAATGCACTTCGTATTACTTGAAGACATCATGACCTTTATAACTTGTCACTTTACTCAGTTTTTATGTAAGGAAGGTTAAAATTGAGTATTACTTAATGCTATTAATGAAGAGAGCAAAGTAAGACTTGTCTTCTTCAAGACATGCATCTGAACTACTTTTTGCAAGATATTTCTATGCTTTCATCGTCTGTTCTTCCATTGAAGTGTCTGTATTGCTTTTGAAGAATTGTGGAATCACCAGATAATATGGTATCTGAATCTTTTAATGAGTCAATATGGCCAGACGGTAACAACATTGAACATATTAATAATTGTTGCCGGTAAGTTGGTTTTCATTATGTTCATTTTTGTTTAAGTATAAGTCAGCAAACTGAAAAGCTATAGTTATAAATCGTATTGATGACCTAATTAAATTTCCCTAATTACTTTGTTTAGTCTTCCCTTTGTTTTGAAGGTTGGGATTATCCATTTTGGCTGAAAAACTTGTTCCATGTTGTCTCCATACAGGGGATTGCAACTTGCAACACAATCAGTAATCACTTTGTTGGCAATCTTTGTGGAGCAAAAGATCATAATAAGAATCAAGTCGCAATGTAGGCAAAAATTCAGAATTTGGTTCACCAATCACTAGAATTATTCGAGCTTTTCTCACATCATCAACACGAAAATCTCATTTTCCTGATACAATCATCCGAACAAATCTCTAGAGCTGCTCTTGTTCATGGTTTATTGATCAAGGTTGGTCTTGACCAGATTCCTTTCCCATTTAGCAAATTTCTTGCTCAAGTTTTTATGCAAGATATCATCTATGCAGGCTCTGTTTTCAAACAGGTTAAAGCCCAAAATCTTTTCATGTTAAATACCATGCTCAGGGGTCATTCTATCAGTGATGATCCTCGAAAGGCTTTGGTTTTGTTCAAATACACAATGGCTCAGAATTATACACATGATTTTTTCTTGATCAATTTACTTTTATTTCTATTCTAAAATCTTGCTCCCTATTAATGGACATGTGTACCGGGCTTGGAGTTCACTTGATTGTTGTGAAGTCTGGGTTTGATTTATTTCTAAACTACTGAATGCTCTTCTGCATTTTTATTTTGTTTGTGGAAGAATTCAAGATGCTCACCAGCTGTTTGATGAAATGGGTGCAGGGGAAGACTTGGTAGCATGAAATACATTAATAGGGGGGATATCTTTCTGTGGCTCAACATGCTGTAATTGTGAGAGCACTTTAATTTAGAAGCACCATGCACTTATAAGTTTAATAACTGAAGCAGAAAAACATAGAATACGTTAGGGGACAATGATATATAACAAAATTAGAGACTCTTTTCATAGTCTTTTGTTCCAAGACATTTTCATTTTTCCAGGTCAAAGGATAAAAATAAATTGAAGATGGATAGAATAAAGTATAAACCAGAAACAAAGTTATATAAAGACTATTATTGTCTCTCCTCATTAATACACTGACTGAGCTCTAGAAAAACAAGAGGCTTAGTTATGTCCTCCATGCATCACTTATAATAATATGTGAAGGGAGAAAGTTAAAAAAAAATAAAAAATTAAGCATAGTATGCCTTTCTTTATTTGGACAGTTTTTTAGATTTTCACATATGTTAATCTTGTTGACATGAACCATAATTTTCCAAACACTTAAATACATACTCTATGTTATAACGAAGAAGACATATTTCTTTCTTGTAGCCATTTAAGACTTTGGTTTCTGTTTCTTTAATCCTCATTACTCTGTGTTGGAGTTTCAACTTTGTAAATCTTATGAATTTTGGAGAATGTTTGTGGAGGAATTGAAGCCTCTGGCAGTTCAATTCCAACACACCAATAATTATGAGATTAAACATAAAGTATGTGACTTGATCTCCAGTGTAAGTCCTATAAATTATTAATGAGCATCCAAGTTTACATTAGAATTTGAAAAAAATATTGTACATCTGTTAATTCGTTTATTTTCGATCTCGCTTTCCTCAAATATCTACTACGACTTATTGATTTCAGGTGGACAAATAATAGAGGTAACTCGAATAGAATTGTTGCTCTCTATAATAGTTCAATGACTTTGCAATTAAGAGTGATACTTCTATGATTTCAGTGACTAGGTTTTTGAACCACATGTGTTAATGAAAATTTGTTCCAGTTGTTGCTTTTTAAAGAATATGGAGATTAATATAGTAGGCCTAGCATATGTACACATCTTTATAAAATAATATTTTTTGTAATACCTATGTGTTTGTTAGAGTCAGAGAAGTGACAATTAATGAAAGTAAAACACACATATCGAAACTCGGTTCCAATTCAGCCGTAGCTGCCCAAATCCAATAATAAAATCTGCGTGCCCTAATCTCCAAATTTACTCCAATAAATAGTAATACTAAAAAGGAAATAAGTCCATAAATATAATGGGCCCAAAACTGAACATAATTAAATAATTAAAATAAAATCAGTATTTGAAGAATTAAAATAGCAGAATAACTTCAAGAATAAAATAGTAGAATAATTTCAAGAACTACTTCACCCTCTTCTCTCTCCCACGGCGCTTGTAAACTTGATCCATAACAGTGTTGATGTCTGATTCTTCATACGCATAATATGGTTTGATTTATTCTCTAGGTTCTCCTCAAAATAGAAGAAAAAACAAACATAGAAGAAAAGAGACTGCTACTCTGCTTTGAAGAATTACAAGGCTGAGAATTGTTTCTAGCTGATGATGATTAATGATTATGAGTTGCTGCTGATGAAAATTATCTTAGAGCTCCATAGCAGAAATGGGATTTCAAGATCTGTGTAGTGGGCGCTTAATTAATGATTGAATCTTATGTATCACACTTGGCTTTGATGTATTTCTTGTGTTGTGTGGTTGATTGTGGATTATTGGCAAAATTTTCTAGGTTGAATCTTATGTATCACACTTGGCTTTGATGTATTTCTTGTGTTGTGTGGTTGATTGTGGATTATTGGCAAAATTTTCTAGCTAATTTGACTTTGATAAATGTCCACTTCTACTTTGCTTACTGCAAGGCAAAATTAACTATGTTCAGCTCTCATTTATATGTTCACTCTGTAAGAATTTTTAGGAATGAAATCTCAAATCTATTGTTTTGTTATTACTAACATGTATTTCACAAAAATGCATCTTGTTAGTGTTGTAATAGTTCAACAAAAACCTACAGTAATAAGTTTAATTCTTCTAAATTAGTCTTGATTGGATTAGGGAATCAGTGTTTTTTTTTTTACTTTGTTCGTTGAATTACTTGTGGGAGAATCTGATTTCTCATTAAATATTTATCTTATGCTTGTACAATCCTTTTTATTTTTCTTGAAACTGATAGAGCCTGAAACGACAAGCGAAGAACACACACACAATTCCTCGAGGTGAGGACCACAGAGTTTACTCTGCCACAAGCACAAAGGCTGCGTAAAAATCTCAAATTGCATAATCATAATTAGGTCTGACAAGAAGGATAAATACTGACGTCCAGGCCCATGAACAAAGCCTCTCATGACACAGACTAAAGCCCAAAGTAAACGGCTGAACAAAATTCACCAATTAAGGAAACACACTAACTTAATTAAAAAGTAAATAAGGAAACATAAAGTAACTAGTTCGCGACCGGGCCCGTCTTCTTCCGGCGGTGATACACCTTCATCGGCGGCGCGCTGCTATCAGAAACTCTGTATTTGACTGCATAGATCGAGGTCAGTTAGGGTAACACAGAGAACCTAACTGAAATAAAGTTGTTGTGAACCATATGAATGATTGAAAATCTCATTAGAGTTTCTGCATTAAATGGAAGTACTCATCCATGATTCAGTCTGATCAATTCTGTATAATTCACTGAAACTCAAAGAATATTAGTATGCAAGAGCTTCTAAAGTGTAAAAACAAAATGACTAAAGTATCAGTCACAGAAACTTCAATTTTAAAAAAAATATTAGTATGTAGGAGCTTCTAAAGTGTAAAAAGAAAAATGCATAAAGGAAATATATGTGCTTTATAAAGTGAAAAATTTTCGAATGAGTCTCTTGTACCATTCAATTCAAGTATATTCTTGAGAAATCATTTTATTATCATTAAAAAATACACTTGTTTATACGAAAAGTCACCCGTTGTTAATTGTAATATGATAAATTTTCAATAATAACAAAAGTGATTTTCAAAAATGTTATTGAGTTGCATGGTATCATGACTAACCCAAAAGTTTTTAAGTGTATTTTTTTCTTACATAACTTCAAGGATCAAAAAATGGAAGGAAACCCTCCTAATTTTACAAGGATAAATATCAATGTGATCAAAATATATATAAAGGTGCTCCCCTAGAGTTGGTGTTGCTATATCATCATTTCATGGGGTTCCTCTTGCTTGTCTCTTCAACTCGTACATCTCAAGCGATCAACCAATGAACCTTGCGTTAATCTTTGAGTCTATTGGTCAATAAATCTGGCTTTGGCCAATAAGCCTATTGTGTGAAGAGTCTAGCTATGACTTTTGTAGTGACCTCTTATCATCATTGTTGACTTGCTAAACTCTTTAATCTCGCTTAATCACCATTTGGTCACAACAATTTGTATGACATATAATGAAACACATACCGTTATGGTATATTAGTGCATCATTCAGTGACACGAGTAATCGCCTTTTGTCCAGCAGTTCCTTTCATCTCCTCTGGCTATTTATCGTGGTTTCGTTATGTTTTCCAATCGTGTTTGCAGATAATTGTGGTACGTTTACATTCACTACTCTGATTTGTGGTGCGTTTACATTCACTTCGTTATTAGATAGGTTTGTTTGTGAAATATGATTACAATTTGGAGGTCCTTTTGTTCTGGGTTGCTAAGTTTGTTGTGATGATAGATAATGGTGTCTGGATATTGTTTGTTGTGCTCACCAAGTAGTTGATGCAATGCCTAAGAGAAATCTTGCTTTGAAGTTGAGATATTTGTTGTAGTCTTCAGTTTCTTGTAGTGCCGTCAATGACTAAAGGTGACCACATGTTCTAACTAGAATTAATGGAACACAACACTGCCGGCAAGGAAATCTTATTTGGACCCTCCGAAACTAAAATCCCTGTATATCAAGTAACATCCATCTGTAGTGAAAAGCATCATATATCTTGTCCCATTAGCTTTCCATGTTGCATAATAGTATCGTTGCCGTAAAGCTTTCCCTGGACGGGTAAAGTGATCATTAAGCATGTTTGGTTATGGAATAGGATTTATAAAAACCACACTACAATAGTTTGAAGAAAGACAACCAACTTCAAGTAACCAAAAATTAAATTTATAAGATTCAATCAAACGTCAATATGTTTAATTGAGAACATGCTCAATCCTCCCAGGTTGATTCTAACCTTGAAAACTAAATTAATAAAACTCATGATACTATATCTAGAAATATCCTCAACAGTGTTCATGTACATAAAAAAAACAATATAAACATGCCAGGTCAGAATCAACCAACTAAATAAACACAACAGTCTAAATACTCTAAGTACTACATTAGGAAAAAATTGACTAAGGACCTGTTAAGAGAAATTGGATGTAAGTTAGAAAAGTGTTGAGGTGTAGATCAACAATTACATTTAGTAAGGTATTAGTCAAACCAGACGAAAATAACATGCATAGTAGAAACAAGAGCATTAAAGAAGACTTCAGAAAACCTTGACCAGACAACCACTTGAATACTAAAATGAGAAAACATACCCTCCCCTCCTATAGGCAACTTCAAAGTTTGATAACAGAACTTCCGCATTGTTGTTTCTTGGTCACTGAGGATTTTATCTCCTAGAATGTCATCATTTGTAAAGTTCGATTGTGTCCCATGACTCTCCTGAACATTTTCAGGGTTACAGAGAGAATGAATTGATGAACATTTCAAGCACAAAATCTTAAAGATTCGGTCTTTTTTTTTAAGTGGCAACTTTGACATCCATATAAGTTGTGTACCATGAGCACGGTGAAAGTAATTAGACTTTTGGAAGATAGAATATGCATACATCTAGTGGAGGTCCATGTTTTCATTTTTGCTAACAAGTATTTTCAGTTTTTGTTCTTTAAATTCAGAGAGTACGTCTTCAGAGAATTTGGGAGCAACCTTACTAATTCACAACTTGTTTAGGTCCAGGGTCAGGCTTTTCCCATCCCATGCTGTCCACTATCACTATCCATCTCTAATATGATTCCTTTCTTCCAAGTTTTTGAGATGGCTCCAGGAGGTCCATCGAACTTGAAACAAAAACGTAGTTTCGTTTCCAGAACAACTATTAAAGAACTGCTTAATAAAGAAAGAGTTATAGGAGGTGCAAATGCTTTGCCAAACAACTCCAGATGTCAAAATATACAAAATCATCTTACTATTGATAGTGACAATATTTTGCCAGGCATAGCATCTCAGGGATTCAAAATACCATCTACGGAGAGCATTCAACATGCGTGAAGTGAAGATGCTGCTGCAACAATAGGTAATATTATTATTTTTAGTTAATTTTATATGTTTTCAGTATCTTAAAAACTATATTTATGTAAAGAAAAATATATATTGTGATTATTTTTATGTTTACATGTAGCTATTGGTTCCAAGAAAAGGAGTCGGGGTCAAACAACAGGAAAGAGAATTTTAAAGTATTTTGAAACTTATAGTGTATTTAACGGAAAAAAGAATTGAATTGTAAAGGTCAGTTTCTTTTTTATTTATTTATATAATATATGTATTTGTATAATATGTATGTTAGAACCTCCAAACCTATATGTGAAAAATACCTTTCCCATTATCGTTTAGTGAATGGAATATTTAATTTTTATTGATATATATGAAATATGTTGCATGTTAAATTGAAGTAAAAGACAGTTCTAGCTACTTTGAAATAAAATACGGTAAATGTAAGTGGTGACATCGATAATGGTTATATATTATTTTAAACTTCATTTGATATTTATCAGTTTTATCATAGTATGTTTATGTTATATTTTAGCATTATTTTTAATATTATTAATTTTTTTTTATAGTTTTATTATTTTAAAAATATAATGTTACACATTATCCCACCATGTTAAAAATTGTGCAGTTATTAAAGTGGGATGGAGCAATAACTGTTTGTTTATCTCTACTCAATTTTGATGGAGATGGGATGCTGAAAATAAACGTGAAAGAAGGTGTAGGAGGGGTGGTGTAGTAACAAATTCATAGGAACTTGTATGAAACTGTGATAGAGAGCAATGCATGATGTCTTTGCTAATATAATTATGGGGCCACGACACTTAGGTGCTTCCTATAGAGTATAAAATCATACTAAGTGTACCAATATTTAGACATTTAAGGTAGGTGCAAAAGAAGATTTTTTCATCCTCTCCACTGTTGACAAGACACTCCACTGTGTCCAGATTTCTTCAAGATTGCAATCTATACCCCTAAGATTCTACAGCTTGTCCTAAGCATTTCCCCCCAAAAACCCCATTGTTCATTATTGCAGCGTCGAGAGGAGAGAGAAACACAACAGTAGAAGCAATGGTTTGTTAGTGTGAACAAGATGATATCTTCATCTGTAGAGGACGGACGAAGGAGCGACTGACATCTGGTATAGATTTCCGACGCCGGCAACCGGAATCTTGAAATAACAAGGGAAAACGTATCTCCACTTTATTCTAGGGCTCGAATCAAAGTCTGGTAAGACAAATTCTTCCATTTAGGGCTCGAAGTTATTTTTGGTTCACTGTATGTGTTTGGAACAAGATGGTTGTGTATAAACCAGATTGTTGGTGTAAAATAGAAAAATTTGCTATATTTGTGTAATAGAAAGGAGATTACACACATATTTCCCAGGGACGAAGATGAATAGGGGGCGCAGGTATCAAATGAGCATAGACGACGATGAGTCGGTAAGAAACTATCAAATGCCGAGAAAGGAAAAAGGCAAGCAAAAGTTTAGAGCTAAACAGTTGTTAATGTTTGATGTAACACCACTGTACAAATTGAATATGGTGTTTTCCGGTGGTTATAGTGCAGAAACTGTAGATGTAGAAAGGGGTTTAGGTCTGTGAAGGGCTGGGTTGTGGACTGTAATTGAGTACAAAAAAATGGTTATGAGTACACAGAATTTGGTATGAGTACACAGAAATAATAATAGGTACACAAGATGTTAATAGTTGTTGTACCGATGGGTATTTTGTTGTACTAAAAAAAGTATTGACTAATATGATTAGTAGATGAACTAGTGTATGTACTATGTGAATGATATGGTAATCAATATGTGTCCGAGTTGCAATAGAAGGATCTGGAATTATACAATTTCAGCTTGTTGATTGTTGTAGTATTCAGTAATTTTAAATTTGGGGGTTTTGGGGGAATTAAGCATTAGAAGCAATTTCGTATGAGTGGCGATGAATTTCTTGTTGGAAAAAAATAAATTAGATTTGTCTGAAAATATTGGAGTTGTATAGGTTGATCTCTTGATTGCTGGAATTTGAGATTTTGTTGGCCGTTTGATAAATGCAGTATGATTTACAGTTATGGAGTTTGATAATTCTTAAGTTCAAAGCTATTGTTTTGTAGTTGCTATTGCAAACCTTCTTAGGGTTTCTTTTCCTTTTTGTTTTTTCAGTAATTCAATCAGTCTTTTCTGCCAAGTATTATGTTAATTTCGGGACTTTTGAGGAAATTGAGAAATTGAATCTACTCTTCTTGCTTGAGTTTCTATAGTTCTAGTGATCTCTTTAGTGCCATCATTCGTATATGATACGTTTCTGGTTACAACGGTCTATTAATTAGATAATCTTGAGATTAACAGTCGAATTATAGTAAGATTGACAGAAGTACTTTTGCCTGAATAAGGGAGGTGTTGCAAACATCAGAATGTGATTAAGAATCCTTTCTTTCAAAAGCTTCCTCTCACGGCCTTCGAAAAAAGTGATTCTGAAAGCTGTTTGACTGGGTTTTGGTAAATAATCGTGTCTTAACTTTTACACAGAGCCCTTTCGGGATGTCTCACCAGCAGGCCCTAGCACATGTTACTGCTCAGGCAGCATTATCACAATCTTTCGAGCAAATGCAAGCAGAATATTAGCATTCTTCATCCCCGAATTTTGTAGAAGTTGTGCCAAACACTTCGTCCCCTGTTCAAGAGGAAAAACCTTCAAATATTTATCCTGAGAGTTCAAAGAAAGAGTCGCCTGACGTTTCACTATCCGATAAAAGAACTGCCATTGTCACTGGTGATAAGCCAGCTAGTGACGGCTACACCTGGAGAAAATACGGGCAGAAGCAAGTCAAGGCTAGTAAATGTCCTAGAAGCTACTATAAATGTACATATGAGGATTGTCCCGTGAGGAAAATGGTTGAACAATCTAAGGTTACGTATAAAGGGTAGCACAAATCATAATCCACCTAAACCTCATAAACGGGAGAAAGAAAGTCCAGTTTTAGATAGACCAACAAAGTCCCATGTGAATCCTGCTTCTACTTCTCAATATCAGAGTGAGATTGAAAGGTTAAACGAGGGTATCACTGTCAATTCTGCGACTTCTCATTGTAATGATAATGCAAAAGATAATTTAGTAATAGTAGATGCTGAAGATCCCATTGAAACAATTGCTAAAAGAAGGTAACTTTAACTAACATCTTCATCTATTCTTGTTTCCTGTTTGCTATAACAATTTGATTTATATAAAACACACTTTCTTGGATTTTTCAGAAACTTGGATACGGGGGCGTCCATGCCAACTTCATCGTCGCAGAAAGCTGTTTCGGATACTAAGATTGTGTTGCAGACAAGAAGTGACCCCGAATAGCGTCGATTCCCCGGTAATTAAGGAATTTGTGATCCCGGTTGTTTGCGATGTGGTGCAAATTGCTCTAATACCGTCCGAGAAATCCAAATTCGGCTTTGTGAACGCTATAGAAGTTATTTCTGCTCCGCAAGACATGATTGCGGATGTGGCGCAGTTTATTGGTTTCGAGAAGAACGAAAGGATTCTTTCGTGCTTGAGGTTTCTGTTGATAATCGTTTAGTATCTTTAAGCAATGTGCTAGTATTATGCCCGAGGAAGACTGTAGTTCTATTAGATTGCCACTTAACATTGGAAACACTTTGGAACCTCGTACTTCTATGTTGTATGTAAATGATGTTGAGACCAATGCTTGTTTCGATTACTATATAACTTGTTAGTTATAAGTGTGCAACTTCATTATTTTTTCCTTTCCGCAAGGTTGATTGTACATTCTATATCAGGTTTTTCTTCTCGTTCAATGAAAGAATTGTTTGAAGTGGGCTTCTTAAATTCTTTTCTTTGTTTGATTCCATGCTTCTTCGGCTTGCTATTGCTTTCGATTGTCATGGTATATAGTAAATACAGTACGTTTCTGTTTTTGTGGTTTTAAAACTTTTGTAAGAATCTGCATCTAATGCCTTTTCTTGCAGTGTCATTGTGTAATAATTTGCAGTAGATATGTGGTGTAAAAACAGTGTACATGTGTACTAATGAGTTTTGATATGTACTTTCGACTATACGTGTGTACCAACGACTGTACGAGTGTACTAATGAATAAATGATTGTACCATAAATAGTATTTTTTGTATAATGTACCAAATTTAAAAAAGCTAAACGACGTTGTTTTGCTTGTTCCGTCAAATTTCGATGAAATTTAGAATATAAATTGTACACTTAAGCAAAATATTGAAAAATAACTAAAAAAATTATTTTTTTTGGGTTAATTTTAAAAAATAACTAAAATATGCCTACCTTCTACCTTGATTGTACTATAGCGTTTGTTATTGTACTAGTGAACTTTTTATTGTACTGTAAATGCTAACAAAAATTAGGAATCTCTACCACTGTGTAGAAGATTTAACAAAAACACAATTTGTACCACTTGATCCAAAATAACAGCCCAAAAAATTTTCAAATATTAACAAAAAATTAGGAATCTCTACCACTGTGTGGAAGATTTAGCAAAAACACAATATGTACCACTTGGTTTTTAAAAAAATGAAAATAAACATAGACAACGCCTTGGTTGCAATTCACTGCTCAACATTTGTATTGCGGAAACCGCCTAGCACCATTCCCTGCCTAGATCAATTTCACAACACTAGCCAGATTGAAGACCACAGACCCCGGAAATCGAACCCTTGCGTCGACGCCTGGAAATGAAAGCTCACCTCTGCAACCACGATCTATGCCGGAATTCACCGCACGGACGCAACCTCGCACAAAACTCACCGTCTCTATTTCTCTGCTCGAAGCCCGTTGACAACCACACATCTTACCTCTATTTTGCCGGAATCCTGTTTCAGAAACCACCACAGTCGCGATTCACCATCAAACCCGCTGTTTCACCTGCCACTCGTCCACCGCCTGCAAACAACAGTCGATCTACGCCGGAAAGATTGCACCGACCTCCCCACCGATTTCTTCTTTCCCCTGCTCCGATGGCAAAATCCCATTACCGCCCAGAAACCAACGTCGATGGCGAAACCCACCCAGCTCTGTTGCCTCAGTTCTTCGTCCTCCATCCATCTTCGTCGCCTCAGTTCTTCGTCGCCTCAGTTCTTCGTCCTCCATCCATCTCCCTTCACTGCCGTACATATGTATGTATAGAGAGAGATGATAGTATGAGAAAGAGAGAGAAAGAGGAGAAAATGAGAGAGAGGAAAGTATGAGAGAGAGAAACAAGATTTTAATATCAATTAGTAGATATGATTTGGAGAGAGAGAGAAAGATATAATTAGGGAAGATTTTGGGATGATCCTCATTATTTATGAAGATTGAGGGCAGATTGAATAACGTGGCATATTTCATAATTTATGGGAAGTTTGGGGGCAATTGTAGAAGATTCTGCACCTACTGAAAATGAGGATATATTTTTGGACCAACTGAATATTAGTATGTGAAAGTAGGTACCGGCCCACAATTTTCCCTATAATTATAAATGGGTTTTGGCCCAATTAAAATATGTCTTCCCCAAACCCATATACTTTGACAAAAAACAGATTGCACATATATATATTATCACTATTAACAAAATTTAGTATATTTTTACATTTACGCATGCATAAAAGTATACATAACATAAATCCTCGACCATTGGTCAACTCATTAAGTCTCAACTGTTCAAATCAAAGCGACTCAAATAGTCAACACTACTAATCCACATTGTGCATATGATATGATTTTGCTTTGTCAATTGCATCTCTTACAGCATCTGCACCCAAATTCCTTAAAACCTACATAAACAGAATCATCTCAGCATCTCGAAAATCAAATCTCAAGGATACAAAACAGAACAAATATCACGGTTTTACGACAAGAATCAAACCTCGTTTGCATCTTTGAACGAGTTGAACTCATCTTTCTTCGGCCACTCTACCAGCCAGCATCTATTAATCATCAAAATAGCAACGAGACTATCCATGAGAGTGGCTTATTCATCTCACTTTACAAAATATTCAGAATACATCAAAGAATTCGAATATTTATATAAAATTATGTATGTAACCTTTCTTTTCCAACACGACGAGCAAGCTCTTCAGCTAAAGCCTGACCAGGTATATCACCATCGGTTGCCAAGATTATACGAGATGCCTATAAGTAATACAAAATAATATAAGCATTATCATTGTTGTCCTTTTAAAGGGAACATGAGAAATAGAAACCCTCTTCTAACCTTGTCCAAATAATCTCTGCAGTTCCATATGTATTTAAAGCTCGTGTCCTAGCGAAATGAAAATACATAGATACAAGTATTATACATAACTTCATACGTACTCAAACATATAGAATAGCTTATGAGCTAGAGTGAAAAATAATTCTGGAAAGCAGAACTCATGTACAGAAAACTATGATGATGGAGAAATAATACTAATCTGGACTCGTAATTATACCTTCTCAGGAGATGGAAGTTCTTTGAGTTTGAGGGAAACTATTTGTGGGGCCCCACCAGGAACGCTAACACAGTTTTGATAACCAGCTTCTTCGACTGATAGCTTATCTATCTCGCCTTCCACTTATCATCATAAGAAGTCAAAAATAGTGATAATCAAGCATAAGTAACGTGTAATGCAGGTAATCTAATGTGTACGATAATTATGTCGTTTGCTTCTGCAATGTCATCAACTCCATAGAGTGATTTCTCCGTATTTCTTCCCTGAAATTTAAAGGCAAAGTTAAGAAAATACTTTCAAAATAGGTTGATCACTCATTAGAGAAATTGAAAGATCGTTGGGTGCCTTCGGATTAAATGGGATACCTGCCAAAATTTCTTTTCAATAGTCCGGTATTTGCAGCCAACGAGCAGTCCATTTCGTTTATAAGGAAAGGCAATAACTTTCTGCATTGGATGAAACAAACTAGAAAAGAGTTATTACCACATATATAAATATCATTAACTGTTATAGATATGATAATATTCACTATACAAATATCAAATTCTATAAATCTCACCAAAAAGAGCAGTCACTTTTAAAACTTATCTTCTTTTAGTAAACTGATTGACGCTATAACTAACAGTTTCCCTGGATATACCTCCCTGGATTGAAATTTTTCATTTTTACTGATGTCTACAAACATGAAATACATCAAAATGCTATTAAGAACTGCAGTTATCATAAATAAAACTAGCCACAGAATAGTAATCTGCGAGTACAAGGTAAAATTATTATCTTACCTTACCACCAACAACTTGCATAACATTATTTCTCTCAAGTGTTTCCTTCGATATCATTCTTTCAGAAAAGTATACAAGTAACTGAAATTAGGCAAAAGGTTGCATAAGTCATTCAAATACCAGGGGTACAGAATAACATAGTGAAATGGATATTAACTTAAACTGCATAGAACATCATCCACAAGTACATAAACAATAGTCCGTTTGCATAAGTTCTTTCTTAACTTGTGAACTATAAGACAGGCCACGGAACCATATAAAATGGTAATGATGTCCACTATTGAACCATGCTTTTAAATCGTAAGAAAAAACAAATTCATCTGTAATTCTGAGAATCAAATGCAATTACCTCATCACACAGAGGTTCTAGTCTTAGACTTTCCCCATTCAAGTTCCACGAGGAGCGGTTATCAGCAAAAACCTGTGTTGAAACTTGAAAGTTGTCATCTTCATGAGAAATATCGCTTGAAGATTCAAAAGAGAAAAGAGAGACAAGTGATATAAACCATATGTCATGGAACCTGGCCAGCCTATCCGCAGCTTAAATTAAAACACCTCCACATTGCATAAGTCCTGATGTTTGATGAAAACGAACATACATTAAATATCATCAGAAGTATCAGACCTGATCAAATGAAGACTGCACCTACCAATGTTGGCTTATGTGAAATGATAGACTCTGAATCGATTTTCCACTTTTGCACTGATTCATAGGAATAATCCATCAACATTAATAGGAAAAAAAAAAAGAGTTTTGAAATGGAAAACTAAACATTAAGTATCTGAAGATGCTTTTGGTTCATGGCCAGTAATATAACATCATATGTTCAGTCATTTAGTAAACGACATGTACTACTGAGAGAGACCCACGAAATTGCTTTACATACTCACTTTGTAGCTTTATTTGATTGTGCGGGATAGCTTAAAAATCTATCTCCAAAGCAAAATCTTTACATATCATAATCTTGGGTTTATTATCTTCAAGCCGTATTCAAGATTTACCTAATAATTTATCAATTTAAGGAATCCCCCAACAACATGCCGCTCTATAATTTCAAGAAATTACAGCAGTGATAATAGAAACGGAAAAAAATGGTGAATCAAACTACAATGCCTCAGTTTCAGTAATTCCGAATCCAAAAGATGAAGAATAAACTATGAAATACCTTAGGACAATACAAGAGATCATACTGTCCTGGCGTACATGAATCAATCTTCACTCCAAGGGCCTCAATTTTTCGCTTTAGCTTGTCAGAATGCGTTTGCTCTTCGTCCGCCACATTCGCATCAGCTTCGACTTTTGATGAAATAAACGGACATAAAAATCAAGAAATTGTTTAATTAGATTATATAAGAAGGGGAAAGGGTGGGGAGATGAATACCTGTTAGTTTGGATGGGCGGGTATGAGAAGAAGATCGAAACCCATTACTCTTTAACGAAAATTTTGAAATTGATTCAGCGGAATAGGGCAAGAAATTGTTGGGGTGAAGGGTAGTGTTGGTATGCAGACGGCACGGCGGCGGAGATGGTGGTTGTCGGAGGCACATTTGAAGAGGCAGAGCACAGTAGATTATCCATGCAACTCTCCCTCTGGAAGACGATGATGGGAGAGATTCTAATCGGCATTTGCTTTATCCTAGGAGATAATAAAAATGTGTAGGGGTATTATAGTCATTATACATTCACCTTGAAAAAATACTAAACTTTCATTTTACCCACGACAACTGCTGTAAAAACTGCCTTCAACCACCAATATGAAGAAAAATAAAGATAGCTTGTAAATCTCAGATATTACATTCATCTCCCTAAATCATCTCCTCCATTTTCTTACCTTATTTCCTGTAATATTTACAGCATCAGTGATTGAAGATCTTGACAAGCTACAACCACCCCCAGATTTCAACGCCACCATCACAAACAACTGCATCAACAATCCCTCTCTCAGATACTGCAATTCCACCCCCTTTGATCTTGTCGGAATCTTCAAGTTCACCATTGTTGCAAGCCATTTGTGCAATGTCTCCCAACTGCGTCGAATCCTTTCCCAAAATAGATCTCCATTCAAATCCCAAAATAGCACCACTTTACCTCTCATTCTCATTTTTCTGGAAATTCTGCCCCATAACAATACTCTCCATTGATCTTTCCAACAACTCTTTGAAGGGCAATTTACCACCTGAGATTTTTTACTGTACTCAACTGCAGGCACTTGATTTAAGCCACAATAATCTGTATGGTGATTTTCTTGTGGGTAACTTTTCCTCTCTTCCAAATCTGACAAGCCTTAACTTGTCATATAATCACTTCTCCGAGTGTAGAATCTCGGAGACACGTTTCTTCCAGCGTTTTAATTCGTCGAGCTTCTTTAATTCCGGCATTCTTCCAGACCACAGGATCAAAGATGTGGTCTTTTTTGTTGCGTTCCCTGTTTTTGTGATAGCATCTGTGGTTTTCTTGGGATGGTTCTGTTTTTTCAGGACAAGTTTCCACGATTTTAGACCCTCGATCTTGGAGGAAGCAACGGATGGATTTTCGAAACGGAATTTGGTGGGAAAAAGTGGGGGAGCTAGTTTATACAGAGGAGTCCTGAGAGATGGGAGGGAGGTAAGAATTGAGGTTTACATGGACGGAAAACGAAGACAATTTGTCCAACATTCCAAGATTCTAGTTCAGTTGCATCATAAGAACATAATCACTTTCCTAGGATGGTGTGATAGCCGCAGATTGACAGCCATCATTACTGATTGGATAGATGCAGATAAGAGCATTGAAACATGGATTGCAAATTGTGTTCCGCCATGGAAGCAGAGGGTGAAGGTGGTATTAGGAATTGCAGCTGCGATTTGTTACCTGCAAGAAGAATGGCCAGATGTTGGGTACAATATTAAAACAAGAAACATAATGATGTCTGAAGATGGAGAGCCATTGATAACAAGATTCAAACTTGATGATCATCATGGCAGTACAAAGAGTAAGTAGTCTCAATAATCAAGAACGTAGTCTACTTGAATCTTGCTAATCAAGCATCAAATTCTGCAGAAATTTACAGCTTTGGGATGTTTCTATTAGAGATGGTAACGAGGGCTCGTGAAGAGTTTGAGAAGAAAGAAACGGGTTTTAGAGAGTGGGTGAGATTGAATTACCCTGAAAACGTGGAGAATTTGATTGATACGAGGATGAAGAAGACGGCGGAGACTGTTTCCGAGGCATCGGAGATTGTTGAATTGGGACTAATCTGCACAGATTCATCGAGCAGGAAACAACCGAGCTGTCTGCGACATTTTGTCAAACACCTTGTCTACCAAAACATTGAATCGCACGAAGTCTCATGCTTGCAGAGGCCATGAACATGAGCACCACAGAGATCATTAATAACTAGTGAGAATTACAGAAGTCAATTTTAAATTCAATAACTCATTTATTAAATACTAAATAGACCCATATTAAAATATACCTACTATTTAACAATACCTCCTAATAATGAGGAAGCAGTTAGTTAGAAGTTATAAAGACCATATTATCTCCCTCCCAATCCTAATAACCTCCATTACCACGTCTCTCTCTCTCTCATAAACATACTATTTCGGCTCTGATATTCAAGACTAGTAAAAGACAGAATCTTTCTCAGGTATTTTCTCTTTTAATTTTCCCTGCTTTTACTACTCAATAATATTACACATAATTGTTTGTTTAATTTTTTCACAGGTTTATTTCTTCCGTCAATGGCGTTGAGCTACTATTCCAACTGGGATTCAATCCAACAACTTGATGTTAGTAAAACTTGATTTAATCACATAAACACGTCTCAAACACATAGACTTTAATGCCTACAATCTACCATGAATTATCTGAAATTAATAAAATAATCATAAAAAGATGTTTGGGACCATAACCTATTTATAATAATAAATTATCCTTTATTTCAATTTGATCCCTCAATAAATTGAAATCACTTAATGGTATCTACACATAAAGCCCATAATTATTTAATACTCATATAGGCTCATAAATTAATTAAACTGTTTTAAATCACTTTAATTGAGTCTCTTTAAAAGACAATTATACACATTTAATATTGACACGTGTGAGCCTAATATGTTGGATATTTCCAACAATCTCCCACTAGGGCAAACACGTGACACCTGACAAATGTGCATTTCCTGAATGAGCTCAAACTTATTGTCATGTTTATGAGTATTCCTTAAACAATCTTATCATCAATCGTACTGATATAGGACTAAGGAGGCTTTCATCATCTTAATCGTGACTAAACCCATCAGTAATCACATATATCATTACAATCAATAATAGATCAATTATGGTGTGTAGCATGGAAATTACATGTAATGTGATCTAACATGTCTATTTCCAACTGGTCCTTTTTTATACTTGAATGAGATCAACATAAAACCAAAATAGAGCAGAGTGTGAAATTAACAAAGCTTTGTTTATTCATAAAAATATCTCAATTACACAATAATGTGTCCAAAATAAAATATAGAGCAACTAAACATATGTAGACTCCTACTAAACCGAAGTATGTTAAAGCAACATAACACCCATATGAGTTGTATGCTCATGAAAAACCTTGGGTGGTAAACCTTTAGTTAGCGGATCCGCAATCATTGAGTCCGTTCCAATATGCTCTATAGAAATCTGACCACTCTGAACTCTTTCCTTCACAACTAGAAACTTTATGTCAATATGTTTTGACTTAGTGGAGCTTCTGTTGTTATTGGAATATAACACTGCCGAATTATTGTCACAATACAACTTAAGTGGTTTTTCAATATTCCTCACAATGCGCAACCCAGTGACAAAATTTCGCAACCATAGTCCATGATTGGATGCCTCATAACATGCCACAAATTCTGCTGCCATGGTAGAAGATGCTACAAGTGTCTGCTTAGCACTTCTCCATGAAACAGCTCCCCCAGCTAACAGATAAATGTAGCCCGAAGTGGATTTTCTACTATCTTGGCATCCAGCAAAATCAGAATCAGAATACCCAATGATCTCCAACTGATCTGATCTCCTATATGTAAGCATGTAATCCTTAGTTCTCTGTAAATACCTCAAAACTCGTTTGGCTGCTTTCCAATGATCCATACCAGGATTACTTAAATATCTGCCCAACATGCCAACAATAAAACCCAAATCAGGTCTTGAGCAGACCTGAGCATACATCAAGCTCCCAACAGTCGAAGCATAGGGAATCTTTTGCATCTCTTTAACTTCAAGATCAGTTCGAGGGCACTGACCGAGACTAAACTTGTCTCCCTTAGCCACAGGGGTATCACCAGGCTTGCAGTTTTTCATGTCAAATCTTTGCAGCACTTTTTCTATATATCCCTTTTGTGATAATCCAAGAATACCTCGAGAGCGATCTCGATGTATTTGGATCCCCAATACAAAAGAGGCCTCCCCAAGATCTTTCATTTCAAATTTCTTTGATAGAAAGGTTTTGGTATCGTGCAACAAACCTGAATCATTGGTGACAAGTAATATGTCATCGACATATAGCACCAAGAAAATGAACTTACTCCCACTGAACTTGTGATACACACAATCATCAACAGCATTAGTCTCAAAACCAAACGAGACAACTACTTCATGAAATTTGTAGTACCACTGACGAGAAGCTTGCTTGAGTCCATAGATGGATTTCTTTAATTTGCAAACCATATTCTTTGGATCTCCTGACACAAAGTTTTCTGGTTGCACCATGTATATTTTCTCAACAATATCACCATTGAGAAAAAGCTGTCTTTACATCCATCTGATGTAACTCAATATCATAATGTGCAACTAGTGTCATTATTATTCTAAAAGAGTCTTTCGTGGAAACCGGAGAGAAAGTCTCTTTAAAATCAATGCCTTCTCTTTGAGTAAAGCCACAAGACGTGCCTTATATCTTTCAACATTACCATTTGAATCCCTTTTGATTTTAAAAATCCATTTACAACCAATGGGTTTCGAACCTTCTGGTAATGAGACAAGATCCCAAACTTGATTGTCTTGCATTCACTTATACTCTTCATTCATGGCATCAATCCACTTTTGAGCATTTGGACCCTTCATGGCCTGATGAACACTAATAGGATCATCATCCATTAATTCATTAGTGTCCTCATTTTCTTGAAGGAAAACTACATAATCATCCGAAATAGTTTTTCTTCTCTCTCTAGTGGATCTCCTAAATTCTACAGGTTGTTGAGGTTGTTCTTCAATTATTGCATCAACTTGATTGGGAAGGTTTTCAACATTAACCTGTTGAGGTTCCAAATCTGCTTCTTCTCCAATGATAGGAATGAGTACCTGAACATTGTCAGAAGTAGTAGCGGATGTCGAACCCGACTCCTCCTCAAAGGTGATGTCTCTAACCTTATTTCTCACCCCAAACTCAATATCCTCAAAGAACACTGCATTTCCCGTCTAAAAAATTGACCTTTTAGTGGGATCATAAATCTTAAAACCTCTGGACTTTTCTGAATAACCAATAAAGTAGCTGCTAACTGTTTTGGAGTCCAATTTCTTTTCATTTGGCTTGTAAGGCCTAGCCTCAGCTGGACATCCCCAAATATGAAAATGATTTAGACTTGGCTTTCACCCAGTACAAAGTTCAAAAGGAGTTTTAGCAGTTGCTTTAGTTGGTACCACATTGAGAATGTAAGCTGCAGTCTTTAGTGCTTCTCCCCAAAGTGATTCTGGTAATGAAGAATGACTAATCATACTCCTTATCATATCCTCTAAAGTTCTATTTCGTCTTTCAGCTACACCATTCATGCTAGGTGTTCCTGGCATGGTGTACTGTGGGACTATTCCACATTCCTTTAGGAAGACAGCAAAAGGTCCTGGACGTTGTTCTCCTGAGCCGTCATATCTACCGTAGTACTCACCACCACGGTCAGATCTGACACATTTAATCCTTTTGCTAAGTTGATTCTCAACTTCAGCCTTAAATATTTTGAACATGTCCAGTATCTCTGATTTTTCATGAATGAGGTATAAATACCCATATCGCGAATAATTGTCTATGAATGATATAAAATATTGTTGACCATTCCAAGAAGCCGAAGGGAATGGTCCACAAATATCAGTGTGTATCAATTCTAAGACTTCATTTGCTCTTTGAGCACCTAATTTCTTATGTTTGGTCTGTTTTCCTTTAATACATTCAACACAAACATTAAGTTCTGAAAAGTCGAGTGTATCTAAAATACCTTCTAACACAAGTCTCTTAATTCTGGTTTTTGAGATATGACCTAAGCGCTTGTGCCATAATTTAGCCAAAATTTCTTTATTTAATTTTTGCTTAGTACCTCTAGACTCAACATGCAAGGATTCATTATATGAAGAAACAACATCAAACAAATATTGATTATCATATGCACTCAATGAACCAGTGCCCACAATACTGGAATTTCTTAAAAGATTAAACTGACAATCTCCGAATGAACAAGTAAAACCAAATTTGTCCAAAGCAGAAATAGAGACCAAATTTTGTCGAAAAGAATGGTACAATAAAAGTATCTTTTAAGTCCAAAAAATATCCAGTCTTTAATAATAATCTAAAATGCCCAATTGCTTCCACCTCTACCGATTTGCCATCACCCACATAGATGTATCTTTCACCATCACTTGGCTTTTGGTAGCTCAGGCAACCCTGCATTGAAACACTTATGTGGGTAGTAGCACCATAATCTAACCACCAAGTGTCTCTAGGTACTGAAGCTAAATTAACCTCAGAACAGACCAAAGTATGATTGGTACCTTTCTTTGCACGCCACGCGTGATATTTGGTACAATCCTTCTTTTTGTGTCCAGGTTTCTCACAAAAGAAACAATTTTACTCAGTATTGTTTTGTTGTTTCTTTTGTGCTGGACCCTTATCTATAGCAGCTTTCTCAAATGTAGCGCCTCGAAAAACTTCCGGAGTGTTGCGCATCATGATCATCTGACTAACGCGTTTTGAGTGTTCCCACTTCTCAAAGTTCTTGCTCTCAGCAGGAGAACTTTCATCCGTCAGAGAAATGGGTTTCTTTTCCCTTAATGCGTAGTTAAGATCAAGACAACCCAAAGTGATCAAAAGATTATCCTTCCAATCCATAAGGTTTGAACCATTTGGCATAGGCATGTTGGTAAGCATTGCAGATAAAGTAGTAACAGACATAGCTGAAACAGAGAACAGAACCAAAATAATTGTCATGCTCACATCAACCAATTAAATAATTAAAATTCAAGAACGATAAAGACATCTTGAGGCACCGAACACAACATTAATATCAAGTCTTTGGACAATAATATTAACTCGCAAGTGATCACCTCTGTGTAACGATCAAATACTGACAATAAAATAATGTCAAATAATAGTCTTCCTTTGGGATGACTTATTACTCACCAAAAAAAAACTTTACAATTGTCACGTATTTATAATTACAGGTGTTTGTGTATTTCGAGCCAAATATTAACCTTCCTTTGGGCCGATTAATACCCGCATGAAAACACACATACACAACCATCCCAATATTTTCAATGGAAAAATTTACACAAGAGAGGTCACTTTGGCGACTTCTTGATTCAATCAGACCATCTTAAATATTAGTAGAAACCAAATAGGAACTTGAGATGTCCAACATAATTCAATATTCCGAATAAATATAAGACAAATAAATGTCTTAATCCAAAATATTTATACCATAGTTAAATATTACACATTAGTGCCTAAATCCCAGAATCATAACTGTAATCATTAAATTCTCAAGGAAAATAATGAATATCAAAATTATTCCAGTAATATCAAATATATGCATGCCTAAATTAATCTCCCAAAAAAAAAAATTATGCACTTAACAAATCTTTTGCATAATTTTAGGCACAAAATCTTTAATTTCCATATCCAAAGCAAAAGATTTGCTAAATTAATATTTAACCAAAAAAAGAAATTTACGGTAGCCTTAATCTTGATAAATAGCCATATATATTTTTACATATTCTTTAACCCACTTATATGCATTATCATGAGCTTGTGCATATACATAGTGGATATGCATGACCACTGGATCCATCAAAATAAAAAAGAAATACATTAATCAAGATCACACTTAATTTCTGTTGTATATAGTCAAGAGGGGCGCTCATATGCTCTGTACATATAATATTATATATATAATATATATCAACACATGATCGCAAAATCTTGACGTGAAAGCATGGATTGATTAAGAAAAAATCTCAATCATAATTAACCCGAACGAGATTATTATCTAAATTCAATAAATAAATTCCAGATTCAAAAAATATAAGAAACGAATAAACCCTAATTTCAGATCACACAACATAAACCCTAATTAAGAATTATAAAATTCTTTTAAAAAAAATTCAGAAAATCATGCGTAGAGTGGCTCTGATACCACTTGTTAGTAAAACTTGATTTAATCACATAAACACATCTCAAACACAGAGACTTTAATGTCAACAATCTACCATGAATTATCTGAAATTAATAGAATAATCATAAAAGCGGAAGCGTACCTGGATCCATGGATTTTGATTTGAGACTCAACAGGGATGATTTCCCAAACAATCAGTCTCACCTCCTTATTACTTTTCCGTAGAGAGAATACAGAATTGTATGATGAACGTACTGATGTTTGGGGACCATAACTCTATTTATAATAATAAATTATCCTTTATTTCAATTTGGTCCCTCAACAAATTGAAATCACTTAATGGTATCTACACATAAAGTCCATAATTATTTAATACTCATATAGGCCCATAAATTAATTAAACTGTTTTAGATCATTTTAATTGGGTCTCCTTAAAAGATAATTATACACATTTAATATTGACACGTGAAAGCCAATATGTTGGATATTTCCAACACTTGACTCTCCTTTCATTCCCCGACGACCTTGAAAATCCCAGCTTTTTCCTCTCCGATGGAGAATTCGAGCCCTTTTACTATCAAAAAAGCGACCAAATTTGCGCCAACCCCTGTTTTCTCCCCGAAATCCCACTTCCGCCGTTGCCGGAATTCCCCACTGCGCCGCCGCACTCCGGGAGAAGACGCAGGAGCTGGGGAAGATAGTGCCAAGTGGACTGAAGATGAACACCGCCGAAATGCTGCAATCTGCTTACAAATATATCAAGTTCTTGCAGGCCCAAGCTGCCCTTTTGGAATTCATTTCATCAGGTAAATTATTATTAATTCACAGACATTAGTTGCAAAGTCAGAGCCTTTAATTTTTGTATAAATTTTGGGAAGATTTCCAGCTTCTCATCGAATCTCCATTGATCCAAGAAAAGCTCTACTCGACTGAAAACTGTTTGATTCCCCTGAAATTGATTGAGCAACTTTGCAGTGATGATGAAGAAGAATTCAAATCGTATACACATTGTGTGAAGAAATAGCACTGATTTATTGAGCATTAACACATGTGTTTAGTTTAGATTAATTTTAGTTTAATTTTACTGCCTTCGGCTGTTTTTTCAGTTGTTTTTCCATCTAATTTTTAGATATCATGACAGTAGGAGTGGGTAGATTATTAGGGGGAAAATATAATTTTTTTTTCCTAATTTTTTACATGATTTATGAGCAATTGAGCTATTTTTTATTAATTAATGGAACATTTACGAATTGATTAAAATATATGCTTAGAAGCGTTTTTTTTTTTATTTGCATAGAATTAATTTGTGTTATTTTTTAATCATTTTGTAGTTTTCTTAAGTAATCACAAATGATATTGATTGTTGCTTATTTACTCTTCTATTTAAACTCTTCGTTAAAATATTAAAACCGCAATGCGAGAGTGAGAGTTAATGCACTATTTAATATCATTATTAGGGCCCTCTTAATTTCACTAATCAAGATTTATTTTATTATCTTGGAAAAGTTTTTTGTATTAGCTCATTCTTGCCTGGCCCAAATACTCATCTAGCAACTTTATTTTGAGGTTGTGTGTAAATATATATGTTAAATAATTATTTTATATTCTCTGACCAAATACTCATATAAAAATTTATTTTACAAGAGATAAGGGTATATCAATATATTAAATAACTATTGGACCAGGATATTTCCACCCTATTTTTTGAGTACTTCACCCCACTTTTGTTCTTCATTTTGGAAATAAGTTTTAAAAGATAAAATTACCCTTTAAATATATTTCACAATTGAAAACGATCAGTTCACCCCCCTTCAAAACCTAGATTTGAATGATTGTCACTCTACAATTCTTTAACCATATTTTATCGAACAAAAAGGTTATACATTTTTTTTTCGCAACATGGTTTTAATACAAGATCATAATAATTCTTCATATGCACATTAATGGTTTTTACGTACTGATTAGTGTGAAATTTGCTTGAAATTGTTGTGCTTTTATTGCCCATTTTAATATAATTTCTTGCATTTTTCTCATTAAAATAGATTATTTGAGCTTTATTGTAAACATATTGGTTGTGTGCATTTTTTTATTAAAATTGAATTGGGTTTGTAATTAATTTGTTGGATTATTAATTTGGGATCATTTAAGATATTACTATCAAATTTTAATTAATTGTGGCCCTGGATATACTTATTTATTTGGCCCAATTTGATTCATTAATCTAGGCCCATTCTTGATTTTGTGCAGGATTTAATTGATTTGCAAGTGTTGACCAAGAAATTGGAAAAGGAAGACAGCAACGTGGCTGCACATTCCACCACAACCACTCTCCATTCACAACAACCCATTTGCACCGACGATTCTCACCATTATTGCCGGAATTGAGCACCATTTGCCACTACCCCTGTTCCTACAGCCACCATCGCCGCCCACAGAAGTCTGCGCCACAACCCCAGACGCCGTCAATGGCACCCTCACATACAAATGGTCTTGGCGAACAGGGTCCCCACAACCGTCTCCATCGATGCAGTACTTTTCGCCCAATGAATGGTACTGCCGATTGTCGTGCGATGAAGAGATGATCAACCCGGTGTTCCGGTTGTCTTTGACCGATGGGGTCATTCAGTGCTCCCCGTCTTGTCCACCAGTAGAATCGTTTGCCTCCCTTCCAACCTTGATTTTCGCACTGAAGATGATGATTGCTCCGTGATAGTGGCAAACACAAATGGACTTGTTGCCCTAGTGATGAAATTTGGGCCTTTGATGGGCCTAAGCGTCAGGGGCATACAACACAAAAAAGGAATACTTATTTTGGTTTTGAGAAATTTAACGAGTTAGATTTTGATAATTATTATTATTACATAAATAATGATAGTTATTTTAATTTTTCTCTGAAAATTTTATTTTCTTATCTTCTCAGGACCTTAAGCAAAGTACGCACGATAGAATTTTTTGAGGTCATATGTTCAGAGATAATTTATATTGTTGCTCCCAGAAGTTGATCGTGTTGACACCTCTATTCTATTGCTCGAGTTACAAATTCCTGCAGATTCGATGATGAATCTTTCGAAGCCGGAGAGAATAATAGAGATAGAGATTGAATATTATTATTATTATTATTTAAGGTTTTAATTCATTGTTATTGGGTCCGGCTTTAATACTTGAAACCCTAGTTAGTTTTATTATAAATAGGAGTGTTGAGTAATCTTACTAATTTAAAATATATGTGGCTAATTAATCTCAATATATCACTCAAACAACAATCTAAGGAGTAATTAACAATAATCTTATGATATTTAGAGAGAGAATTTTAATAAGAGGGTTTGTATTTCTGGAATTCAGATCCCTTACAAAATGGGATATTACACCTATTTACACCCTTGTATGGGTGAGGTGGCACGTTTCTAGGCCACATGGCCTCTGATAGTGACAAGTGTCCTCCACTTGTCACTATTTGGATAACTTAGCCCACTAACCCTTAGCTTGACCGACTATTGCACCCCTATTGGGTCACTTGTCATCTTTAGGTCTACTCTTCTGGAAGCTATTGGCCGAGCAGAAGGGCTAGCAACCTGACGAGCAACTCTTGCTTGAGTCTTTCCTCCTTGGATTTTAACATAGCTGACTAGCAAAGTGGCGAGCAAGTGGGAGAGCAACTTGGCTTGGCCACGTGGGCTTGTTGACTCGTCCTCTCTGGCTGGACGAGCAAGGTGGCGAGCAAGTGGGCGAGCAACTCAGCTTGGCCACGTGGGCTTGTTGCCTCGTCCTCTCTGGCTGGACGAGCAAGGTGGCGAGCAAGTGGGCGAGCAACTTGGCTTGGCCACATGGGCTTGTTGCCTCATCCTCATTTACTGGACGAGCAGCCTGGCGACCAAGTAGGCGAGCAACTTGGCTTGGCGTTCTCTCACTTGCTTATTCTTTAATCACTTGGTTTAATTCCTTTATTGCCCCTCAGTATATGCTTTGATTTGATCTTCTATATCAAAGAATATGCTGGAACCATAGTCATGATTGCCAATCGGATGTGCGAGCAAGTAGGCGAGCAGTTTAATCAAAATATTCCCATGAAGTGGAGAGCAACCGGGCGAGCAATGTGGCGAGCAACTTGATGCTCGGCTCTATGCTCGCCCTTAATGTTCGATCTTCTGCTCGTCTTCATGTTTTAAAACCTGGGCGGTGTTTCGGAAAATGAGGCGTCTCCTCGTTCAGTGTGCCAATTAGTCACACGAAAAGGCGCACTCATTAAAACTTTCTAAAATTTAGCAATTTAGTCCCCATAATTTCTTCTTTTTCCTTCTTTTATCCCTAATGTATAAATAACATTTTCCTTCGTTTCTCATCTTCTTCTTCATTCATTTTCTACAATTTCCGGTGATCAAACTTCCTTCGAGTTTTCCGGTGATCTACTTATTCTTCTTTATTCCGAGTGACGGTTTAGAGATTTAATCAAAGGTAGTTCCTCTCTTACTCCCCCCAACCGAATGAAAGAGCCGACTGCCCTCTGGATGGTTTGACGGCGATCAATATGCACACTCTAGCTGCTGGTGTCACATTGCCCCTATACCCTTTGGTGGGTAGGTTTCTGGAGGCGACTGGCTTGGCGATCACACAGCTTACTCCTAACGCCTGGACGTACTTGTTGGCCCTCTTCACGGTGTTCGCTTTGGAGAAGTATAGAGACCGCTTGACCCCCAACGAGATAAATTACGCACTATGCCTTAGCAAGTGTTTCGAGGAGGGCAACCGTTACTACTACCTCAAAGCAAGAAGTGATATGAGGATCCTTGAGGGATTGCCTAGTAAAGTGAAAAATTGGAAGGAGCAGTTCTTTTTCATAGGCGGGGATTGGCGAGCACCGGACAATAACGAAGGACTCGGTGGATGCATTATGTCTCCCATAGAGTTTGGCGAGTTGTAGCGTAGGACTTTAGTTTACCTACTAGTAAGAATATTTATATTGTGACTGGTCAACTCTTTATTGCAGGTCTTTCCCCTCAGCGTTGGAAGAAGATGAGCATATCTGAGAAGTTCAAGTTTACTTGCATCCTTGTCTGTCGTTACAATAAGAGGGACATGACTTTCGAGTATTTGACTAAGCCTCGTTGTCGCATTGCCTCGGGGTTGATCACAACTCCTCACCATTTGCGAGCTCAAGTTGTTCGCCCCACAGGTTTGAACATTGTGGACTTAGAATTTTGATTCTTGATTGAATAAATTTTCTAACTCTTTTCTTGTTTCTTGGTGTTTGTAGTCCCGGAGGTTACCATTGTTATACCGCCGTCTTTCCAGGCTTTAAACCAGAGGGTCCGAATGGCACAAACCAAGAGAGACCCCCCATCCGTAGTGTTGGCCGCCCAGAAGGCTTCCCATGGGAGGAAAGGGGCGAGCACCCGGACAGCCCCTCCTCCACGAGCTCCTCGTCAAGATTGTGCTGATGATCGGTAAGCCCACAGTGATTCTCCTAGAGGGGTTGTCTCTTGCAGCGGGCTGACGGCTCACGTGTTGAACGTGAGGGGGATGCCGTTAAGAGAGCGAGGACTACAAGGGCTTCTAGTTCCGGTGGCTCAGGCCGAATTGAAGCTTCGGAGCCTACTATCCCTACCTCTGCCGGTACTTCTACAGCTCCAGCATCGATTCGTTCTGTGGGGCAATTGACGGACATCTCCTACCTTGGTTGGGATCAGACCCGGGCAGCAGAGTAAGACTTTTAAGCCTTAACACATTAATACTTGGAAAATTCTTGAAAATTTTTAAGTGTTTATTGCTTGTTTTTGCAGATACTATCCTACCCGCTATCTTTATCGTAGCGAAGCAGTGCACCAGTTTGCACTTGCACGACCCCCCAAGTCTTTGAACGAACTCCAAGGTCCTGTTAGGAGAGCTATTGAGTCCGCCGCCCGTCACTGGACTCAACCTCAGGATGCCATCATGCAGCATCAGTCCGTGACGGATAACATCCGCATGGTTATGCATCATTCAGGTGGTACCCTCATCACGGCTCAACGTGCTATGGAGCAAGTCCTTACCATGGAGAAGTCCTACACTATGTTGAATGAGTCGGTGAGGAAAGAGAGGGAAGATGTGAAGAAGAAGGTTGCTCTTCTTGAGGCTAAGGCTAAGGCTTCACTGGATGCCGAGCAATCGGCCATTGCTAGTGCTGAGAAGGCCAAGGTTGAGGCTGATAGTCTTCGTGCTGAGTTGGCCGACATGCGAGAACTGTTGGAAGAAGGACGGGTAGCTCAAGAGAAAGTTGCAAAGTTAGAAAAAGAACTCCAAGCTACCCGTACCCAGTTGGCCGAGCACAAGGCTGAACATACTGATTGTTACACTACTGTCGTTGTCGCTGATATCCGGGCCGAGTCTTCTGACTTTGGCTTTGTATATGCCTTTGCTGAGAACCTCTGTGCCTATCACCATGTTGTTGGTGAGAATGAAGACCCTTGGGACGCTTTGAAGAAAGAGTTTGTCGAGTTCCTCACTGATCGTCCTCCCAAGGATGGTTTGGTAGTTGACATAGGAGACCTCGAGGAAATGGGCGTCGACCTGAGTGCTGTGCCACCAGGTGTTAGAATTGTTGGTGGAAAATATCCACCTTTACAGATTAACGCTCAGGATGACGCGATGATAGACACTGAAGGACTATCACCTTTCGAGGTCCTCCCGGGTCTTTCTCCTCCAGGTGCTGGCGAGCAAGCAGGCGACCAGGCTGACGAGCAGACGGGCGCACAGCCGGGCAAGCACGCTGGCGGGCAATAGGGTGTTTCCCTTGTCTTTTTTGTTTTTGCTTATTCGCCCTCGAAGGCGCCCCACATGTACTTGAATCTTCCTTATCATTAATGAACATTTTAGTTTCCTTTTTATGCAGTTTGTTCACACTTTTCGTTTGTTAATGTTTCTGTCCAAGTTAACGTTGCTCATTTTGTTTGTGGTGTTTCATTTGATTCGTCTTACTTTTCTTTTTTGTGGAATTGCGAAGCTAAATTGCAAAAATAGTTGCTTGACCACCATTTTTGGTCGACCAACCAACTCGATAGAGCATAACACAAAAGTTAGAATATTATTGGTTGAAGCATCCACGTGGAAGGAGGAATCAATTGGGCCTTGGCCCATTTTCTTTTGCTAAAGTAAAAAGGAAGCAAAGTAGGTTACCGGGATAAAAAGGAGGGTTTCACACGAAATTAGGGAGGGGATTTGGCAGCAGCTTGTTCTTCACGATTTGTGGGGGAGCTTCTCTCCCCCACACACTACACACATTAGATAGGATATTTAATTTTATTGCAATTTTTAGTTAGAATATTGATTGGGCATTTTATTTCTTGAAGTATTGAATGATTGAGAACTTTTGAGGTGATATTGTTCTATTATTTAAGTTTCAATGGTGATGTTCTTATTTAACTTTTATTTTGTTATTTTGATTATAAGTTTGTTGATTTTAACTATGGACTAATTGTCTCTTTTTTTGGGTGTTTGAATTATGATGGAGATTGATGTGTTTGTGTTTTGATTATCATGATTTTGCTATGGATTTGGTGATTTGATTTTCTTAATGTGTTTTCCTTGATTTAATTGATTTATTTGATTTAGTATTCCATGATTGGTGATTACATGTTACAACTAGGGTTGGGTGTGTGGTTAATTGGTCATGTGAAGAAAGGTAGGGTGATTAATTAGATTCAATTAGTGGTCTATTGACCCGAGAGGAGGTAGATTGCTTAGAATTACCATTAAGGGACATTAGATGTCTTGGTTGTGAATTAAGGTGTTTGGTGAAGGGGGAAACTAGGGACGGTATCTGTGCGAACCTCACTATCCTAGGAGCCGTTTGTAGTTGATTAGGTGCTAGTTAACTAAAATTGATCACCAAAGCCTCAAAAGGGATCAGTCTTTATTTGCTTAGTGGTAGCCCTTATCACACCCAATGAAATAGCAATTGATATGTAATTAGAACACGAGTTACATTGGTCGAAATCATAAGGATAGCACTCGAAGCATTTCACTCACCTAGCACTTTCTTGGGAAGTTAGTTGGTAATTTTAATTTGCTTTCTAGTTAATTGCTGCTTGTTTAGTTTCTTGCAAACTGGACTCGTCACTATAGTATCATGACGACACATAACTTTAGGGCTCCGCTACACTCCTACTACTTGGTCGTATACTTGCAATACTACAATTACACATCCGCATTTTGGGTAGATTTGCTTTGAATTTGAAACGTGCAAAAAATACGAAAAAGTCAATGGCGCCGTTGCCAGGGATTTAGTTGAGTGTCCTTGGTGGGACTTAGGGTTAGTTGAGTGGTGCTACTAGTGATATTTTTATTGCTTTTTTTTTCTTTGGTTTTATTTTCTTGTAAGGAATTTGATACTTGTCTCTCTTTTATAGGAGTGAACTTGAAGAAGATGGATGGATTAAACCCCTACTTGTGGAATCAAAGCCTCAATCATGACATGGTTTATCCTCCATACACATATCCTCCTCAACAATATTCAAATCCCTATACATCCTATCCATATCCATATTCATATCCATATCCTTATACTTATCCCTATTATGACCCAAACTCATATACTCCTCCTCCTCTTATGCCTTCACACCAAGATGAAGAGGAAGAAGAAGATGAACTGAAGGAAGATATTTTTGATCAAGTTCATAGATTTGTTCTTTAAAATGAGAATTTGAATGAAGGAAACTACTCGATAATCTTACACTACGGTGATCAAGTATCTCACTTCCCTTCTTCTTTCTTTATTAGTATTAATGATGATATTTATGATAACAGTTCTCTTGTATGCATTGGTAAGAAAAAAAGAAGAGGAAGTAGAGGACCCAAGTGATGAGAAAAATGACAAAATCATGTTGCCATTTAATTGGGAATAGAAGCTGAGAACAAGAAAATTCACTTTCACGTGAATGTCACAAGGTTTAGAAGGACATATGAATTGATTAGTCATGGACCCACATCTTTTATTTGGTTTTAAAAGTAGGGAAGAAGACAACTTTGACTAAAAAATGCAGAGTAAGAGAGAGAAAATTGGTGCTTGAGGTTTTCATTTCTAAGAAGAATTTGGTGTTTGCCATTTTCACCGGAAATTCCTTGCTACTGCCGAAATTGGATCACGCAAGAGAAGCAGCAGACGCCTCCTCTCAGCGCCGCCGTCGTCGAAGGCCTGCTCACAGCTTCGTCCTCTGTTCGCCGGAATCCTTCCACAATTCAAGCCGCCCTCTCAGTTGCCTTGCCGGAAGCTGTTCCCATGGCCACCAAGGTTCGTCAACTTGCCGGAAATGTGCCCAGCAGCCACCGACAGTCGTTCCTTCTCAAGCTTCGTCCGGAAACTATTCGCACCACCATTGCCGGAAAAGAAGCACTCGCCGGAAGTAACGCCCACAGCCCTTATTTCCCGTCGCCGCCTCTTGACGACCCCACTACGCCGGAACCCCTATTTGCACAGTCGCCGGATAAGCTGCTTCTCGCTCTATCCATGTCGGAAACTGCTCCGACTACAATCCTGCTTCCAGCGCCGCCGACAGCCGCGAAGATACCATTTCCGCAGTCGCGCCGTCAATACGCCGGAGAAACGGATCTCGGCCATTGCTTTCAAAAAGGAAAAAGGTAAACGTGTTCTTAATTAAAAAGTCGCTGAAGGATAGAGAGTTGCTATTCCAAATTGAAAAAGTCGTTGAAGGAAAGAAGAGTTGCTTTTCCATTTTAAAGAGTCGTGTATTGTGATCGTGCAAGCTTGCTCGATCGAACGTCCCTAAGGAATTTACGAAGCTAAATTTCAAAAATAGTTGCTCGACCACCATTTTTGGTCGAGCAACTCGATCGAGCATAACACAAAAATCAGATTATTATTGGTTAAAGCAGCCACGTGGAAGGAGGAATCAATTGGGCCTTGACCCATTTTCTTTTGCTAAAGTAAAAAAGGAAACAAAGTAGGTTATCAGGATAAAAAGGAGGGTTTCACACGAAATTAGGGAGCGGATTTGGCAGCAGCTTGTTCTTCACGATTTGTGGGGAGCTTCTCTCCCCCCCCCCACACTACACACATTAGATAGGACATTTAATTTTATTGCAATTTCTTGTTAGAATCTTGATTGGGCATTTTATTTCTTGAAGTATTGAAGGATCGAGAACTTTTGAGGTGATATTGTTCTATTATTTAAGTTTCAATGGTAATGGTTTTATTCAGCTTTTATTTTGTTATTTTGATTATAAGTTTGTTGATTTTAGGCTATGGGTTAATTGTCTCTTGCTTTGGGTGTTTGAATTATGATGGAGATTGATGTGTTTGTGTTTTGATTATCATGATTTTGCTATGGATTTGGTGATTTGATTTTCTTAATGTGTTTTCCTTGATTTAATTGATTTATTTGATTTAGTATTCCATGATTGGTGATTACATGTTACAACTAGGGTTGGGTGTGTTGTTAATTGGTCATGTGAAGAAAGGTTGGGTGATTAATTAGATTCAATTAGTGGTCTATTGACCCGAGAGAGGGTAGATTGCTTAGAATTACCATTAAGGGACATTAGATGCATTGGTTGTGAATTAAGGTATTTGGTGAAGGGGGAAACTAGGGACGGTATCTGTGCGAACCTCCTAGCGTTCACTATCCTAGGAGCCGTTTGTAGTTAATTAGGTGTTAGTTAACTAGAATTGATCACCAAAGCCTCAAAAGGGATCAGTCTTCATTTGCTTAGTGGTAGCCCTTATCACACCCAATGAAATAGCAATTGATAGGTAATTAGAACACGAGTTACATTGGTCGAAATCATAAGGATAGCACTCGAAGCATTTCACTCACCTAGCACTTTCTTGGGAAGTTAGTTGGTAATTTTAATTTGCTTTCTAGTTAATTGATGCTTGTTTAGTGCGGACTCGTCTCTATAGTATCATGACGACAAATAACTTTAGGGCTCCACTACACTCCTAAATCCTAGGTCGATAACTACTTGGCCGTATACTTGCAATACTACAATTACCCATCAGCTTTTGGGTAAATTTGCTTTGAATTTGAAACATGCAAAAATACGAAAAAGTATACTTTTGAATTTACACCTTATCTCGATTTTCCATCTTTTCGATGTAGGCTTATTGATTGGTCGGGACTCCCCGTTACTAGTATACTTGTGGGGTAGTCTCACTACCTTGCCTTAAAATAGTTTTGACTCGTAAGTCTTTTGAGCTTATAACTTGAGATATTCTTCGATTCATTAACTGTTAACATGAGAAAATCATACAAACTTATTCTAAAAGGAAACATCTTCTTTATTTGATATAAAGCACATTTACAGACTTGATTCTATTTAGACTAACAATGCTTGCCCCTATACATATTGGGCGAGCAAGGTCTATTGAAATATATTTACAACTTCTACTGGTAGAATTTCTTGAGGTGTGCAGCATTCCAAGTGTACGACGAGGGGTTGCCTTGCATGTCTTCCAAGTCGTATGTCCCATTTGGCCAACTCCTCGTCACCTTGTAGGGACCTGCCCATCCTGGACCACACTCCTGAAGGGACTGCCAATATCTTCCTTATGACCAAATCTCCAAATTGAAACCTTCAATGCTTGACTTGCGAATTGTAGTATTTTTCTGCCCGTCGTTTATAGACTGTGTTCCTTAACTCTGCCAAAGTTTGTGTTTTTTCGATTAAGTCTTTCTTTACTGCCATATCATCCTCATTTGTCTCTTCATTATATCTGACTATCCTCCACGTCCGATGCTAAACTTCTACTGGGATAACTGCTTCAACTCCAAAGGCCATTGTGAATGATGTTTCTCTGGTGCTTGTTCTGTAAGATGTCCTGTAGGTCCATAGCACTTCTGGCAACTCATCAGCCCAGCTGCCCTTCCTTTCTTCTAATCGAATCTTCAGGATGTGCTTCAAAATTTTATTTACGGCTTCGACCTGTCCATTTGACTGAGGATGATATGGGGTGGAGAAATGTTTCTTGATATTCCATGAAGTGCAGAAGTCCCTCAACTTGCTTCTGTCGAACTGCCTTCCATTCTCTGTAACGATTGACTGTGGCAACCCAAATCTGCATATTAAGCTTTTCCAGATGAAACTTATCATCTTTTCTTGGGTTATTTTTGTTAAAGCTTCAGCTTCGGCCCACTTAGTGTAGTAGTCCACGGCCACCACTGTGAATTTTACTCCGCCTTTTCCAGGAGGGAATGGGCCGATCAAGTCGATACCCCATTTAGCAAATGGACATGGGCTATACACTGATTTTAACTCTTGTGCCGGGGTGCGAATGTTCAGAGCGAACTGTTGGCATTTTAAACACCTCTTAGCGTATTTGATGGCATCCTTCTGTAGTGTTGGCCAGTAGTATCCTTGCCTAATAGTTTTATAGGCTAAGGTTTGCCCCCCCGGCGTGGCCTCCACATACTCCTTCGTGAATTTCTTCTAACACTTTCTGTCCTTCTTCTGGGGAAAGGCATTTGAGTAATGGAAGTGAGATTCCTCTCTTATTCAACTGCCCTTCGATCATCGTGTATCTGGCAGCTTGTTTTATAACTCGTCGCGCTTCCCACAGATCTTCCGGCTGTTCTCCGTTGGCTAAGTATTTGCTGATAGGTGTTCATCAATCTGTCATCATTTGTTGGTTGTTCACAAGTTGTTGCCCCTTCTTCAACACTTGATTAATATAATCAAATGTTGAAGGATTTTTTATTTTTGTTATCACTACCTCCATGATACTTGCCTCTCCGGCACTTGTTGCCAACCGAGCTAGTGCGTCAGCCTAATTATTTTCGAGCCGTGGGATCTGCTCAATGTACACTTGTTCGAACTTGGATATTAAATTCGCCACTATCCTCTGGTAAATGATCATTTGACGATCATTTGCCTCATATTCACCCCGAACCTGAGATATTAGCTGTGAATCTCCAAAAATTTGAAGTTTGGTAGCCCCCACAGCTAATGATAGTCTCAATCCCGCAATTAATGCTTCATACTCAGCTTCGTTGTTAGTAGCCAGGAAGTCGAACCTTATTGCTGAGGGGAATACTTGTTTGTCGGGACTAACCAGGACTACATCTGCGCCTGCTGCGGAACTTGTTGCGGAGGCATCTACATAGAGGTGCCATGGGTATATACGTCCCCTCGTCGGATCTTGAGGGTAGGTTAGCTCTACTATGAAATCTGCTAGAGCCTGCCCTTTGATCGCTGTTTGGGGAGCGTAGGTTATCCAATACTGGCTGACCTCTAGTGACCACTTTAGTAATCGTCCGGCAGTATCAGGTCTGTGCAGGATTTGTCGCAAGGAAAAAGTTGTTAGGACTTCCACTTGGTGATCGAAAAAGTAAGGCCGTAGCTTTCGTACACTCATTACTATCGCATATACTAGCTTCTCCATTGGGGAGTAGCGTAGCTCGGCTGCATGCAACACTTGGCTGACGTAGTATATTGGTAGGTGTATGTTGCCTTCCGCACGTACCAAGGCTGAGCTTATGGCTACCTCCGATGTTGCCAGGTATAAGTACAATTTTTCTCCTGGTTCGGGCTTCGAGAGGATCTGAGGATTGCTTAGATACTTCATTATATCTTCAAACGCCCTCTGGCAAGCATCGGTCCATACATAATTACTTTTTCCGGTTCTCTTGTTTATGCCTTTGCCTTTGATGGATTCAAAGAATGCTCTGTTTTTATCTCCCGACCTGGATATGAATCTGTTTAATGCTGCGAGGTATCCCGTGAGTCTTTGGACGACTGGTACGTCTTTTGGCGGTCCCATCTCCAGAATGCACTTGACCTGTGTGGGGTTAACCTCTATTCCTCGTTGGCTTACCAAATGTCCCAAGAATTTTCTGGACTGCACCCCAAAGCTACTTTTCTTTGGATTTAACTTCATGTTGTAGGTTCTCATGATATCGAATGCTTGCTTGAGATGTTCTAAGTGGTCTTCCTTTCTAAACTCTTTACCATGATGTCATCGACATAAACCTCCATCGTGTCGCTGATGTGCTGGTCAAACATTTTGTTGACTAGTCTCTGATATGTTGCGCCGACATTGATTAACTCGAAAGGCATCCTCTTCCAACAAAACATGTTTTTATTTGTATAGAAGGTTGTATGTTCTTGGTCCTCGGGATGCATTGCGATTTGGTGGTACCCCGCAAAGGCGTCCATGAACGTCATCAATTCATGTCCCGTCGTGTTGTCCACCAATTGGTCAATATGAGATAATGGGAAGTTATCCTTGGGACATGCGGCATTGAGGTCCGTGAAGTCTATATAGAGTCTCCACGTTCCGTTCGGCTTTCGGACAAGGACGGGGTTCACCACTCACTGTGGGCATAACGCCTCTTGTATGAGCTTGTTGTCTAATAGTTTCTTCACCTCTCCTGTTAACGCTTCATATTTCTCGGGCCCATACTTTCTCCTCTTCTGACGAACCGATTTCTTCGTGGGATCAATATTGAGGTGATGACACGCATGTTCCACCGGTATTCCCGTCATGTCCTCATGTGACCATGCGAACACGTCAAGGTTGGCAAGTAGAAAATCTTCCATCTTACTTCTGTAGGGCTCCTCTAGCTCAGACCCAATAAAAAGCTCCAAGTCTTTTTTATTAGGATCTACTTGTATGGATCTCAACTCCTCGACTGGTGTAGCACGCCGCTTCTTGCCTTTCCATCGCGGGTCTTCGATGGGTCCTTCCACATTCATGTCAGTTTCCATCTGAACTGGCTCGTATCCTAGCCGAGGTTCGATGTCCTCCTGTTCGCCTAGTTGACCATCTGGTGCCAACTCTACATTGCCACCTATCTCCGTCATGGTTATTGGAGTGTCATTTTGCCTCCCCATCTGATTCTCCGTTCTTTCTCCGGATTGTCGGCTTTGTTGGGGTGTTTCATCTATCTCCATCTCCTCTTGTGATTAGTCAACGTCCATCATTTCTATATCGATGGAGATAGCACCCAAAACGTTAGGCTCATCCGTGGATGTTGCAGTGCTACTTCTTCATAGATTAACACCTGGGTGACAGGCTTCTTTAAGGTTAGCAGACATTCTCGTGCCTTTTTCTGGTCTCCTTTGACTGCTCCTGCACCTTTTAAAGTTGGAAATTTTATATAGTAATAGTAGGTGGAACATGCAGCTTTGAATTTTGAGATAAAAGGTCAGCCGAGGAACCCATTATAGAAGAATGGTTGATCTACAACTAAGAAATCTAACAACCTAGTCATCCTCCTTTCTGGGTCCTCAAGCGCTACAAGTTCGACTGACAGACGAATTACACCTAGAGGGACGGTCACAGCTTCTTCGAATCCCACTATTTTGTGATTACAATCCTCTATATAGGACTCATAGTCTCCTAACTGATCTAGTGTCTTCATGAAGAGGATGTTCGTGTATGCTCCAATATCCACTAGCAGTCGGTGCACTTTTATGTTCATGATATTTGCGCTGATAATCAGTGAGTCATTGTGTGACGTGAGAATCCCCTCTAGGTGTGCTTGTGAGAAAACCAAGTCCGTTGTTGGCTTAGCTGGTACCTTACATCCTTACCTCATCTCTTGTACCTGGTTGACTGCCCGTATTTCCGCTTTTTTTTGTCTCTTAGATGATGGGCGACCATCAACCATTCCCCCGGCCGATCCAATCTCCTCAAGCACCAAGATTTCCCTATTGGGCTCTTGATGAATTTGTGGCGCTGGTGGCCCCCTTCGCACCTTTCTGTTTGGTGCCCTTTCGGTCTCATCGCTATCCTCTTCCTCATCTGAGCCCCCCTGTCTCGATTACCGATGTCTCTTGCCAGGTGCCTTCTTAACGAACTCTGCAAGTTTCCCATCCTCATAGAATTTCCATAATTGCTTTAAGAGATCACGACACTCACTGGTAAAATTCCCGATACTTTGGTGATAAGCGCAATACTTATTTGGGTTCAACTTGCTCCTATCTTGCCGAATCCTTCGGGAAGCTGCGAGCATGTCTTGGTCTTTCACAGCTGTGAACACATGGTCGATTGTGGTGGTCAACACCTGATTTAGCTTTTCCTTATACTCAGTTGTATCCCCGAATGCCTTAAGATTCTTGGGAGCCTTGTAACCACTTCCACTGGGTTTCTCGTCGTTCTTCTTCCCATCTGTTTCCGTGCCCAACTCTTTTTTCATGGCTTCTTGCATTGCCACATACACACCAGCTTTGTGGCGGAACTCTGCATAGGTACTAGGACAAGATAAATGCATCTCTTTCCAAAGGTCCGTTCCTTTTTGCAGTCCAGCCATGACTGTGACTATTTTGGTATCCTCACTGACTGACTCACCCTCCAAGAGGATCTTATCCAATCATTCAAGATATTGTTGGTCAGTCTCTTCCGCCCCTTGTGAGATATTAGCCAGCCGGTGTTTTGCGTCAGATACGTCCTAAACCCCGAGAAATGAGATAGAAATTCCGGGTTAGCTGGCCAAACGATTGAATCGATCCCAGCGCCAATGCGGAGAACCATCTGTGGGCACGGTCCCCCAAGGTCATAGGGAAGTTTCTACATTGCGTTGCGTCTGAAGCCCCCCATCGAAATCATATAATCAACGTACTTTGATATGTGGACCTTGGGGTCGGACTCTCCTTCATACAACACCAGAGATGGTAACTGGATTTTCTTTTGTATGAGAGCTGTAAGGATGGTTGTAGATAACAGTGAGGTTGGTAGGGAGGTGTATGTTTCAAATTTTCTTTGTTTGCAACCTGCTCACGTAGGTCCTCCACAGCTTTCTTCAATTTTTCTATCTCTATCAATGACGATCCACGGGACGATCCCCCTTCTCAAGGTTGTTCTGGGTGCTCCGCATATTGGCGTGCTGCCCCCAGCAGTCCCTCACTTCAGGCGACCTTCCTTTGTGGACGTTGGAGGTTACTAGCTGCATTCGGGCCCAACCTTTCGGATGCCCGTCTCCTCAATCGATCTTGGACCGGCCTTCGGTGGTGTCTTGTCTCTGACTCACAAGGCTCCTGATGATGTGAGTATACGGACCTACCCCCTTCTGAGTGATGGCTCGGTTTATCATACCTATCTCCCTGGGACCCCTCTTGGTGATGTCCATGTTGCTCAATTAGTTGCCCACCAGGTCGACCAGCTGGTCGCCGGTCTGGTCGGCCATGTTGCGGTCCTAGGCGGTCACTCATCCTTTGTTTTCCTTTTGAATTGTCAGGGGTTGCTCGTCCACTGCTAGCCTCCTCCTCGTGTACAGGGTAACTTGTCCTTGTATCGCGTCTCGTCTTCGTTGGAGCTGCTTGGATCATGGGTGGACGAGTTATCATGGCTTGCTGCCTCTTCATCTGCTTCAATGTAGCCATCGCCCTTTCAATATCTTCGGGGGTCTTCACCCTCGACTCCAAGGTGGTCTCAATCCTTGTTTCCACAGGTGCTGCGGGTAAAGTCGAGACTTGAGCTAGTCCGGTTTGTCGGTGTCCCGAAGGTTTCTTTCATTTCCACATTCTACTTGTCGAGGTGGTACGAGATTCGTCATGAGAAACCTCATATGTATGTCTCGTCATCTCTAGTACAAATTGTGTATTTGGGATTCTTGTTCTAAGAAATTCTTTTTCTAGCCTTGTGTTTCAAAGATATTTCTTATGAACACATATGCGTTTTAAGAAATTTCTTACAACATACAGAGTTTCGGGAGATTTCTATTCGAAGAAGTGATGAACACTCTTAATTCTTCAAACGTTTTTCTCAATTTTTCAACTAACGGAGGTTCGAACCCTTCTTCTAGCGTCAAATTGTTGAGTAATCTTACTAATTTAAAATATATGTGGCTAATTAATCTCAATAGATCACTCAAACAACAATCAAAGGAGTAATTAACAATAATCTTATGATATTTAGAGAGAAAATGTAGAGAGAGAATTTTAATAAGAGGGTTTGTATTTCTGGAATTCAGATCCCTTACAAAATGGGATATTACACCTATTTATACACTTGTATGGGTGAGGTGGCACGTTTCTAGGCCACATGGCCTTTGATAGTGACAAGTGTCCTCCACTTGTCACTATTTGGATAACTTAGCCCACTAACCCTTAGCTTGACCGACTATTGCACCCATATCTCTGTATCTTTGGTTCGTAAGATAAAAGTATCTATCCGTAAAAAATATGCATATTTTTTACGGATAGATATTTTTATCTTACAAACCAAACAGACTCTTACTGTAACACAAAGGAAAACAAACTATATATCATAAGTTAACTCAGTTCAAAGCCGGGAGCCCCCTTAAAAACCTTATAACCCTCCTGATGATCTAGGACAAAACATTTACTTAACGAAAATGAAAAAAAATATAAACTACTAAAGATTTAGAAATCAATGTACAAATCTTGGTTGATCGGAACTAAGAAATCTAAAGCCACGCCACAAAAAAAAATTGTGTTTTTTTTCCGGTCGCACTACAAAACAATTTTAGAAAAGTTTATTAATAGATTATATATTCTAGTCAATATTCTATTAAACTAATTATTATTTGCGAAAGTATTATGTTAATGATACACACAGCAAATTTTATAGTGAACAACAATTTATTCTAAGTATTTTGAAATTTGATTATTTTAGAGATAAATGACATAAAATATTGTATATAAACTAACACCACACTATATATATGAATTAACACCACATGTAATATGTCATAGTGAATGAACTAAAATCATGTTGTATATGAACTAATACCACACTATATCTGAACTAACTCTACACTGTATATGAACGAACACTACACAGCGAAATATGTGTTAATGTATGAAATTAAATATGTTGCATGTTCACGAAATTTTTACCGTGAATATTATTCACAAAATACCTAACCTTATTATTTTTGCATTAGACTCTAGCCTCCTTACTTTACTACCCAAGAAGCCGGGTGCAGTGCCAGTTCAGAACTTCAGACCAATTGTTATGGGAAATTTCTTCTTCAAGGTGCTTTCTAAGATTTTAGCGTCGCACCTAGGGGGGTTTGTGAGCTCCTATTTATGCCCGTTTCAATATGGGTTTATTCCGGGCAAGAGTATTCACACATGCGTTGCTTTGGCGTCTACGGCGATTAATAATCTGAGTCCCATGGGGGTGCAACTGGCTTTTGTGAAGATTGATATCACGAAGGCTTTTGACACTGTAGACTGGGATTTCTTGAAGGAGGTGCTTACTAGGTTGAATTTTGCCCCCAAATTCATCTCTCTGGTTGATAAGATTTTATCCTCCTCACGACTGTCTATTCTCTTAAATGGGCGGGTGATAGGCTTCTTCAACTGCTCCAGAGGGGTTCGTAAGGGTGATCCTTTATCTCCTCTCCTTTTCTGCCTTGCGGAGGAAGCGTTAGGACGCATGTTGGAATAGAGAAGTGCAATGTCTGCTTTTTCGCCTTTAAGGAAGTACCCTCGCTACCTTTTCTATGCAGATGATATTGTTGTGTTATTGAATGCGGTGACGGGTGATATGGATTGTCTTGCTCAAGTCCTTCAGTTCTATGGGGATATTTCAGGATAACATTTTAGTCCAGCAAAGTCCAGGGTTTATTTCGGCAACGCAGTCCCTTTGGAGATTAAAAGGTATTGTTTGCGAGTCCTGGGTATCACAGAGGGTAAGTTGCCTTTTGATTACCTGGTTATTCCTTTGTTTGTTGGGCTTCCGTGGATATCTTACATTAAGCCTATTACGGATAGAGTTCTTAACAGGTTCCCCGGTTGACAAGGTCAGTCTCTTTCCTTGGCGGGGTGTCTTTGTTTGATCAACTCGGTTAATGCCTCATCAACAGTGTATTCTATGATGGTTTATAAGTGGCCAGCTCCTCTTGTTGCAAAGGTTGAGGCTGCGATGAGCAATTTTCTTTGGACAGGTGATGTGAATAAGCGTAATAACTCTTGCTCGGTGCAGTGGAAGCGAGTTTGCTCTCCATTTTCAGAGGGTAGCCTGGGGGTGCGTTCTCTACGCCTTGCAAATGAATGCTACACATTCAAACTACCATGGGTTATTTATACTTGCCTGACACTAGACCTTAAATTTTTGCATTTCCACTTCTTCACTAGAACTCGCCGTCTAAAAGGTAGAACGGGTGCTTCATCTCTTTGGGCAGGAGTTCATTCACACTTTGCTGCAATCCGCGAAGAGGTACGTTGGTTAATTGGGGTTTGTTCTAGGGTACACTTTTGGATGGACAATTGGTTGGGATATGTTCTAGTTGAGAGGCTACAGATTCCAGAATTTTGGGCTCAGAGTTTGGTTAGTTTGGTGAGCGATTTTTATTTTGATGGTCTTTGGCATTTTGGTACGGATTTTTCTCTCAGATGCGGACATTGTTAAGGATATTCTGGCCTTGCCGGTATGTGATGGGGAGGATAAGGCTGTGTGGTGTAAATTAGTTTCTGGTCTTGTCGCGGAAAAACTTGTTTATGAAGATCACCTACAACACTTCTCTAATCCTATTAAGTTCGCTTGGATCTGGAGGTCTTTCATTCCTCGAGCACGTTCAACTCTAGTTTGGAGAGCGCTTTGGGATCGCATTCCTACTTCTAGCTGAGGTGTAAAGTCTGGTGTAGCTGGTCGTACTGTGTGTTTTTTATGTTGCGACTCAGAGGAATCCTTAGATCACATTTTTGTGGATTGCGTCTTCGTGAGGGAGGTTCTTGGTCATTTCATTTCTGTTGGGAAATGATTAATAAAAAGTTTTGATAAAATCCCAAAGACTCCCCTGATAAGCTAAAGAGTTGTAAGACTTAGAAAAATAGCCTAACTGTTAGGAGGTTATGTCAAAAACTTAGAAAAACTAAGTTACAAAAATTAGGCTACCATAGACAGAACTAGCCTGATGTAGATCAGACTAGCATGATGAAGAGTTAGGATATACACCCACCTCTGAAGAAAAACACCCCAGAAGACTAAGTAAAGGTGACCTGAAGAACTCCCCTGTGAAGAACAAGTCTGATGCATTAAATACACTTCAGCATTAATGAAGGTAGTTGCAACACTTAACTGAAGTGTTAAATGCAACAAATGGAATGTTCCAAGTCACCTAATGAAAAGACGGGAGACTTCAATATAGCCATTTGACTGGACTGAGGAACAATTAAAGACAGACCAATGAGAAGCTGCCTCCTATGTACGGACCTGACCTGTCAGTACCATGTTCAGAAGCAACCAACAACCTAGAAAGGCACACTTTTCAAAGGCGGCTGCATTAACTCTAAGTAGGCATTTAATGAGCTCTCAACAATTAATGCTTAAGAGTTGACTATCCAAAACCTAAAGAAGATCTTGAATAACGTTGGACTAGAACATTTAACATATTTGACCATCCCAAAATCTGAGAAAGATTTTGAAGAACGTTGGACTACTAAAATAGCATAATTTGAAGCTATCTCACCAATGGCAAATTACGTCTATAAATACAGCAATTGAAGAAGAAGCTAAGTACAGGAAACTATCAAGCTCATATGAAATTCTAAAGCTCTCCAAAGTTCATCTCAATTATCAAGCACTCGAAACCACTCTAGTTTCCCAAGTGCTTACATTGTCTAGAGCTCAACTCTGTAATTAGGCTTACATTGTAATATCATTAGAAGTCTACCGAGATAACCCAACCTAGATATTGATCATCATTGTAAAGGGTTATCTCAACCTTAGTTGGAGAACTCAAAGCCCCCAAACTGAAACAGGTTCAAGGCTTGAGTTGGAAGAAAGTAAGTTGATTAGTGTCTCAGTCTGAAATCTTGAGAGGACTATGACTCAGTGAAAATCCTAGAGATCAAGAGGAGCTGTTCTTGATCAGTGCACCTTGGCACTCTAAAACAAGGAATTCTTGAGGTAAAGGAATTCTCCTGTTAAATCAGGAAAAGTGGATGTAGGAGAGTTTAACTCCGAACCACTATAATTCTTTGTGTTCTTACTGCTTTACTTTCTTTGTGTGAGTTGTTAGAATCTTTGAAAAGGTGTTCACATTTAATCCGCAGCTAAAATCATACTTTGATCAAAAACTCAGGTTACCTATCAGGGGACCTTTACAGTCCACTGATAAAGTTATCAGGTCACCAGTGCCTTTTAAGTCCACTGAATACTATAATTTTTGAAAAATCCATACTCACAGGTGTATTCCCCCACCCATACACTTGTTATTGTTTATCTGGGACCAACAAATGGTATCAGAGCAGGGGTTCTAAGAACCACTACTTTGCCATATCAAAGTGGTCACTTGAACTGATCTGACTAACCTTTTTCAGAGAAATTTTCTAAGATGTCTACTCAAGAAGAAGAATCAACTAACACAGGGAACACAACCGCATGAGCCAATACCAATGTTGTTGGGAGTTTAGACTCCAACATGGGAACCAATCTTCTCAACCACTTATCCTATCACAAGCTGCCCCAGTTCTCAGTGGAAGGACATAACTTCTGGAAGATCAGAATGAGGGCTCACCTAGCCAGTGTACATGATGAAATGCTCAGGGTCATTACCAGAGGTTCCTTTATCTTTATGACTGCTAATCTTAGGATCACACAAGTTCAGATTAATGATGCTAGAGAAGAGTGGCCTAAAGATGAAGATGATTTCACTGCTGATGAGTGGAAGAGACATAATCTCAACTTTATAGCCATGAACATACTATACACAACCATCCTGACTCTGTCATGGGAAGAGTTGTTCATTGTACAACTACAAAGGAGATCTGGGACACTTTGGCTCTCCTGTGTGAGGGCACTGACAAAATCAAGGAAAATAAATTGTCAGTGTCTGTTCTCAATGGAATCAAATGAGACCATTGATCAACTAGATGGCAGGTTCACTGACATCATGAATAAGATAAACTCCCTAGGAAAGGTTTACACCAAGAGGGAGGTAGCTCTCAAAATTCTCAGGGGACTCTCACCTAGGTGGGATGTCTACTCTGTCATGATGCAGAACACCAAGGACATGTCCAACATGTCCATGGAGCAACTGTTTTCAGAACTCAAGGTGTATGAGTTAGATTTAAACATAAAAAGAGCTACAGAAGAACCTTCCTCATCTGAGAAAGGAGTATCTTTCAAGGCAAGCAGTTCTAAAGCTGAACCTGTCAAGATCAAGAAGGTCAACAAGCCATGCAAATCACAGATCAAAGCTTAACTCAAAGAGGAGATGAATTTACTGGCAAGAAGATTTGAGAAGTTAAACTCAAGGTTTGGAAAGTACAAGAGAAACTATAAGGACACCAATGATAAGAAGAACTTCAAACCCAGATTCACACCAATGATAAGAACAATTGATGGTTGACTTCTCCAGGCTGCAAGAAGCATACCTCACTCTTGAGGAAGAAATATGAAGCTAGCCAATGAGAATTCTAAGCTAGCTGAGTCTGCAAATGAGGCAGGCCTTGCTTCAGCATCCCAGACCATTGCCCTGATAAATGAAGTGGAAACACTTAAGAGTCAGCTCAGTGTAAAGGATGAGCTGATCAGTGACTGATGATCAGATCAGGCTAGTTGGTGAAAACAATGAGCTAGTGATCCAAATTAAAACACTTATCATCAATGTAAATATGCTGAAAGAATCTGAGGATAGTCTGCTGAGAAAATTAGAGGCTCTTAATAAACCCTCTCTTGCCATAGAGGAAATTTTGAGCCTGCAGAATATCTCAGACAACAGACATGAGATAGGATTCTTCCCATGCACATTCTCAGAAGGTCCTATAAACAATGCATCTACTAGCAGTGGAGAGAGAGTATTTGTAAGGTCCTTTGAGAATCCCAGAAGGACTCTTGATAAGGGAAAAAGGCCTGCTGAATCAACTGAGGAGGTGATAGTGCCTGGTAGGCCTATTGAAAGGCTAGAACAGCCTATACACCTCCCAAGATAAACTCCAAACTGAGCCAATTCCAAAGAAGGAGTCATCCTTCAAGGAACCAGTGGAACAAGGTTCAGTACAACTATCCTCAACCTAGATCATCTCCCAGGAGACAATCTAGGCAAAGGACAAACTGGCCTGAACCCACTGTCAAGAGAGTTGACAGAAGGGTTCATCACAGGGGACCACTCTCATATGTATCCTATGAGAGGAATTTTACCCTTCCTTATCAACAGCACTTCAGACCAGCTGCACCAAGGTCCTCTAAGAACAGGAGGAATTTCAGGCCACCTGTTCCACAAAGGACCAACACTTATAGACAGTCAACTCCAAGGGCATCTAGGGAGTCCACTATCTATGTAGATGTTTATTAGAGAAAAACAACCAGTCTAAAGTAATCAGGACTGTTTGGATCCCAAAAGGTACAACTAACCAGATAGGACCCAACACAAAATGGGTACCTAAGAATTAATTCTTCTGCAGGACACCATGGACGCTCAGGATGACTGGTACTTGGATAGTGGTTGCTCAAGGCATATGTCAGGCAATCAGAGTCTGCTGACAAACTTCATTGAAAAGAAAGGACCACAGGTCACCTTTGGTGACAATTCCAAATGAATCACAAGAGGTTATGGTACCCTGTTGATATGGTCAGTATTGGTATCAAATGTATCATATGTGAGTGGACTGAAACATAACCTACTATCTTATAAGTCAATTTTGTGATAAAGGTTATAATGTTGAATTCTCAAGTAACTTGTGCTGTGTAAGAAATGCATCAAACACACAAGTACTACTAACAGGGTCAAGGAAAGGAAATGCTTATCTTGAAGATTGGAGATCATGTCCAACAGAGACCTTACTTTTTTAGAACTAAACGCACCACCTTTCAAAGAAAGTTATCGACCCTCATTTGATTCACTCCATTGATCAATTCATGTCATTACCACCACATCTACGTTGTGATTCTTGAGTTTTATCATGATAATAAATGAGTTTTAAACACGTCAATTGAAACACAATATCATATACAAAAACAAGAATATGCAACAACAAAAATCTTGCTCTGCTAACTGATCTTTCGTCAACTATATATACAAGATGTAGTATCAAGAAGAGGGAGGAACAACAATCTCCCCTAACCCTACTCCTAAATAAACTTCAGCAAATTCCTCATCATTCTTACCCAACATTTCCTTTAACGTAAATTCAATATTTCGACGTTTAAGAATCCAATATTTGGGCTTTATCTTCTTCTACCAACGAGTAGCTAAAGTATCATGGATACACAACAACATGGCTTACAGGCCTTTCCATGGTTTTCACCAGGAACTCTAGTTTAGGTCTCAAAACTTCGTCAATGTTGTAACCCAGTAAAGGTGAGAACCTGCATACCGTAAATCTTATATCTTTCTTTGACAACCCGGTCTTCATAAGGTACCACATTCTGCAAAGAAACACAAGACAATAATCTCAAACATAATCCTTTGATCCAAATGCAACCTTATTTCAGACATGGTTGAAGTTTTTTACCTTGGAAGAAGTGTTCTGTCGACATTACAGACAAATAATTCAAGTTATTTTCTGATAACCCTAGGGATGTTGGAAACCCCAATGTGTGATAGAATTTTTTACTTCTTCTCAAGGGTTGTGTCTATGCTTGTTGCAAATATTTCAGGACAACGAAAAAGTGTTTTAAGCAATTGATTCCTCGTCTAGTCCTAAATCTTTAAAGAAGGATACCACCTGATGTGCGAAGAACAAATTTAACAAGACGTGTGATGGAAAAACAGGTAACAAAAGATATGGTGCATTCACACCCAGAATTTTGCTCATACACGTATATGTACAAAATTTTTAGCACCATTTACCATCATATAAATCTCTAAAATAGGTGTATTGAGCAAATCTTTACTTCTTTTCTTTCGGTGTAGCATTCATAACTAAAGCCACGACATTATTATAAGGATCCAAAGGGATCCTCCATATTGAAGTTGTAATGACATAATTAAACATAACAAAGTGAAGCAGAGAAATTTTCCATATATTTATGATTTTAATCTTATACAAACCTGAAGAAAATCCTGAGGCTTGCGAAGTAGAAGTTGTGGACTCTTAGCAATAATGCAACCCAACTTCTTATCTTCAATGCCCATTTCGCTAAACTCTTCCACCATCAACTTCAGCTTGTTAACAGAACAGCCCAAAATATGCGGCCAGTTTTTGATAGCTTGGGAGGAGCAAACTCTAGGGACCTGAAATTTACGTACCCAAAAAAAACATTATTATTAGTTTGTTATTACCATAAGGTTTATGGTTTCCAGGTAATACTACTGTAAGTTACATGATGCCAAAGGCAAAAAATATTAAGTTTCTGCTTGTGTGTAGTACCTTCTCCTCATCAAAGAAATCGAGGACTTTCTTAAAGTTCTCCTGGATGCTAGCAGAGAGAATCCATGGATACTTTACAAGCATCTTCCCAAGATCATCATCCTTTGCACCAATCTAAAAGGCAAACATCAACAATGGTCTGTTGTTCGCTGCTAAGTAAAAGAGATACATGCATTTACAAATTTTCAAGTAACTACGTTTTCAGAATCCCTCTACTGATAATCACTTTTAAGGGAAGTTATCTAGCATAATTAGCTCATGCAAGAACAAATTCATCGCATGGAACAGTTCAAACATAGGACACATGCATACTGTGCAAATTATACCTTACAAAAAGACTTCAGTTTGGGTTTGATATCCTTTTCAATGTCGAAAGACAGTATGGGCGGGAACAACAGAAGTACATTTCTTATAGATCCTCTAGGAACCCCAATACCTTCCAAGAATGCCACAATTGAAGAGGAAGAGATAAAAGGCGGGGAAATGATTCAGTGAGACACCGAAAAGAGGTGTTTTCGGAGCCAAGATGATTCAATCCTCCACGCCTTGCTTCAACCTACACGAGAAAAGGAAACAAATACATAAAACATAGAGAAGAGTAACACGTTTCCACACTATAGGGCTTCAACAACAAATGCAAACAAACAAGGAAGATGTTATAACCTTTTCAAAGCATGCTAAAGTTTGCTGCACATCCTCATCTGTAGAAATGGAGAGATGGACCATCATACGCCGAGCATTTTTCCCAATAAATTCATGGCCATCACTGTTAGAAAATAATATTTCCTTCACATCACTGTTAGAAAATAATATTTCCTTCACATACTTTCTTATTGAACTCCACGGTGTCTCCGGCAACACTTTGGCCGGGGCTCGCGGCAGCGGATGCCCAGGAATTCCAGTCGTCAACGCCGTCAATCAGCGTCTTCAAATAGTTGGGACAGTTAAAAGAAATAACATAAGCGTCTTCTCTCGAAGCTCCAACTCGTTATAGATACTCTGAAATGGCTTCTCTTGCTTCTTCAAAGCGGCTATTGTGCGCTCTTTGTTCCGAATCAGGATTATGTGAAGCGGAGGGAAGGTGAATAGAATTTCTGCGGGTTTTTTTTTTGGAGAAATTGTGAGATAGGAAATGGATATAGATGTTTTTCTAGGGTCTAAGGGTGGTTTTGGTGACACGGAGAAGCTGGGTTTAAGAGGATTGGAGCTGTACCGATAACGGAAGGCGGAAGAAGGGGAGGTGTAACAGCGGTGATCGATTGGCGGAGCCGCCATAAGTGGAGCCGGAGCTGCCTCGTGAGAGTAGCAGCAATTCATAGCATAATGTGTTTATTACTTTATTTAGCCGCGCCATTAAAAAGAATTAATTTATTAAAATTTAATTGCTTTCCTTTTCCTTTTTTTTAAAACAAATTCTTACCAAAATATAAAATGAGTTCTAATTTTGATTGCTTGATTTAGGAAGGTTCCATAGCAACACAAGATGCATGTATAAAAACATCTAACGTATATTTCTTTTACATTCTAAATATTTTTTTAATGAAGTTGTATGTTGGATTCGATAATACTATGTAATTTACCAAGTAATACTATTATTTAGCATACAAAGTAATGTTAACTATGAATCTGAGGAGAATAGCTTGGAAATCAAACATATATTTAAAAATTAGTACATCTAATGTTAAAAGATGATACTTCATACATTCTTCGCCCGCAATTATTTGAACACATATCTTATTCGTACATTCTAAAATTATTTACACGCCTCAAAAAAATATTAATTTATGTTCACAATATATACATATATTTACTCATCATTACTTTATGTGACAATTGTATATGCAAATAATTTTGGGATAAAGATTACATTATAAAGTGATATTTTGATACAGAAGGTTGTAAAACTTACAAATATTACATAGCTACTATATATGGTGTTCTTGCATAGTTGCATGTGTAGTTATTCCTATTAGATTACATCTTCCTAAATACTCCAAAAGGAAGTCCTTTATGAAGATCTAAAACAATTCAAACAAACAACAATGTATTGTCTAACTAAAAAGTTGATTAAACCATGTCAGGCCCAGGGGAAGCAAAAGATTGTAGAATTTATCATGCAAGAAGAAATGCTTTCCCTTGTTATCCACCGCTTTCTTCCATCCGCACCAACCCCCGTTCACAATCTTCTTAAGGTCATCGGTGCCTGTGTAGTGAGGGTCCAGTATAAGAAACGCGCAGTCCCAACTTGCATCATTGTAATCGACCCCCAAAAGAGTATATGCTAGGACCCCTCCACCTGTTAATACAAAGCGTACTTACATCCTGTGTTGTTTTTAGATGATCATATAACAATATGCTCCAACAATATAAGTGTCTAACCGATCATGATGGGTGTTCCTTGTGTCTCGAAATGCATAGCAAGTTCCCGACATTTCTCTGGCAGCTCAGTTCCGGACCTTACATTAATAACTTTGCTACTTACCTGTTAAGGTTCAAGATTTATTTGGACGGAGTTCTTGCAGTGAAATACTCATGCAGGTACATATTGACAAAGAAAAGCAAGAGGAAAATAGTTTTTTGGTCCTGTAAGCTACCCCTTTTTCGATTTTAGTTCGTTAGTATCACGAATTGATAATAATGTTGTAACTTCCGATTTTTGGACATTTTGGTCTGATGACCACCAGTCAGAGGTGAAACATCTGGTTAAACCTCCATGTTTCCAAGTGGACCAATGTTTTCCAAGTGGACAAATCAGACTCCCACGTCAATGTAAACCAAATGTTTAACCTCCTACAACCGGTTAGTGGACCAAAATGTCAAAATTTAGAAGTTAAAGGATAATTTTCAATTCGTGAAAGTCGACACAAGTACCCGACTGAACCAAAAAGGAATATTTGACACAATACAACTTTTAATGCATGTTGAAAAATGCTATCCATAATGGTTTTTTAAAAAAAAAAGTTGTAAAATACCACTGAAAAGGTTGCAAAACAGGGGTCGCAGAAATGTCGCGGAAGGTTACATAGGGTCGCACAGGGTCATTTTTACAAAAAGTACATGTTGGGTGATATTTTTTCAAAATGCAACACCAAAAGGGGCATTCTGGCAAATTTCCCACAAAATGAGATAACTTACAAGACTAAAAATTATTTTCCCAAAAGCAATCAAGCAAAAGCAAAAAGGCAATGAGGTTGAATGATTTGAACAAAATTCTGTACTCATTCACTGTTCTCCTTCAAATGTCACCCAAAGAAAAAAGCAGAAGATACACACACATACCCCGAGTAGCTTGTCCAAAACGAAGCTTAACTCAATGGCCCTGATCCATTCGCGTGACCCAATGAACGAAGGATCCTTATCACCAATCTCAACCAGTGCTTGCTATATTTCTCTGAAATATAATGAAACTTCATATTGTGGGAGCAAATTTTATTGAAACGATTAACTCAAGCAATTAGGTAAGAATTTAAAAAATATCCATATATTTTTCAGAAAGTGTGATCGAGATTGATGTATGCACTAGAAATTGAAGTTTTACATGGGAAATTATTAAATTAATGGACTATAGGATGCATCAGTGATATAAGTACCTATGTCTAGGGACATCAATGGAAGTATAGTGTTGCTGTCTGAACCATGAAATAATAGTTTGCAGAGATCGATAAGCACAACCCCAGCCCTGCCACATTAATTAGTATTGTTAATCACAGTGAGTAAAAGAAACAAAGTAGTAATCTCAGGCCTCGTATATCCATTTAAAAGTGACCAAAGTAGTAATCTCAGGCCTCGTGTATCCATTTAAAAGTGACCAAGTATCACTCAAATGCTACACATCAAATAGTTAATCTCAATAAGTCAGCTGTATTTATTTGCAGAACTACATTTAAAGCCAACATAGTGGCCCTCTACAATTTATAAATTAAGCATAGTGTACAGTTAATTCCAAAGTGGCCTTCAACTTGTCTGGTTAACTCTCATATTGCCAGTAACATTCTCAAGTAATAATATATTGAAAATGGATATAAACTGCTAAAACAATCAGTTTAACAACTTGAAGGAAAAACTTTATCACCTCAATATAAAGAAAGGAAAATGGCTGCCTAATCAAATATACTCAGCCTCTCTCTCTTTCTCCCTTTTACATATGTTTGGCCTAAGAAAAAATAGTAACTTGCAAGAGGGTATATGTATTACCGAATCATCAAATCCATCTTGGAGGTAATGATGATAATCATAAGAACCTTGAATTAGAGAGACATGTCCACCATATACTGCATAATCATTACGGTTGTGGTACATCAGCACCAAGAGGTAAAGTAATCAGGGGGAAAAAAGATCAGGTAAGAAATGGAAAAGCATAGTGCCCATGTAAGGTTAATGATAGCAATTACCCCCACTGCTTGGAATACCATGATGAACATCTTTGAGCAAAGAGGAACCTAATATAAACAATGAATCAACAGTCAAACAAAAGCACAACAGAAACCTGAAGGTCTACATGAAATTATATGTTTACCCTTTGGGTTTGCTTTGTCCCTTGGACTGTCCTTTATCGAAGATAAACTTATTGCATTAGCAATCCTCAAAACAGGGCGATCAAAAGGCAATCCTAGTCTCCAGTGAAGGGACCTACGAAATTCAACTGCAAAACTCAAGGTATTCAGATAACCAATATTGTCAATCCAATATATAATGGAACAAATGCTCAGAGTATTTCTTTGATGGTTGTTTTTGCACTTGACCAGAACCAACACAGTTAATCACATGGAGTGCTAGGTATTTAATTTCGTTCTCATGGTAATAATAATTAGTTTCATGTTTCGGTCAATGCAGTCTTAAGCAATTTTACCATAACATTCTATTACGACTCCAAAAAGAATTCCAGCAGGCAGTAGACACATGTGTACATCCATCTTTCAGATCTCAATATATATATAAAAATGGGAGGCTATATCTTCTCTTTTAATCATGTCAAACCACAAAAAGCAGAAGTCCCTACATGGGATAACTTTGACGGTTAACTAGCTAAATTGGTATGCTCAAGTCTTAATATTCTTCTGGCCAGACTATGTTTGGTAAACTTAAAATATAGACTACCTTGCTCTGCTTCTGCCTCCCCGTAGGTAAGCTCATATATAATAGTGATTGGATGTAGAATGCCGGGAGGCATGAAGTGGTATGCCCGTAGCTGCAGAAGAGTAGAGCTCTCTCGTGAATAAGGAAAAAACATAGATAGATAAACTCAAAGAAATACCCAAATGATACAAACATATGCATGAGTGTGTGTGTGTGGGATAGAGAATGAAACTATGTACATAAATAGACATACTCGAGGGTTCTTAAAACTTTATGGTTATATGCTTGAAATAACATCCTATAAGGCTCCATATAATAAACTTTCAAAGGAGGTTCTCACAGACCAAGTACACCAAGAATATCTGGGTAGGTGAATATGACCATCTAACCTGTTGATGTTGTTTCATAAGATCTGCCAAGAACTTTTTCTTTAACGAGTGCAACTGATCAACTGCTCCAGGGATGATTAACTTCGAAACCATATGTGTCAACAACAGATCTTTTGTAGCATTGGCTAACACTTCTACTTTATGATTTATAACCAATAGGTTAGCTTCTCACAGTGCTGAAAAAAAAAAGGGTTAAGATACAATTAAAAAGGATTCTGAAAGTCAAAACATCTGTGAACATAAAGACAAATCAGGACAAATAAGATTGCCAGTATCCTGCTCTTAAATGCTGCTAAACAATAGTAAAGAAATAGTTTAACTGCAACCCTTATACCTGGATAATATTCGGCAATTGTGCAGATGGTTGAAAGTCACTTTTTGATCTATTAAACATGATGCTAACTAGAATTTTATCTGCATCCTAAGCAACAAAAAAAGAAAATGAACA
>JAPKLY010000424.1:212766-225301 GCA_026898435.1 Prunella vulgaris | reverse complement strand
GTGAAGTTCATCAAAGACTCAAGAACACAAAATCACGAAAAAGATATCATCTCCTTCACAGAATTGAATAAGGTATTATCCTTGGTTGCTGAGAAAAAGTATGAACATGCTCGAGATCTCAGAAGGAAATCTTCATCTGTTTCAAGTACAACTGCATTTTCTGGAAGCTCCTTAGCTGGTCGATCCAACTCTACTCCATGAAGAATTACAGGTCCAGGTCCACCAGAAGAAGGTTTATTTTGGGCTTCAATGATGTATGCAACCTGTGGATCTTTAAGCTTTTCTCCCACAGCCTTAATAGCTAGCTCATATGCACCTTCCAGATCTGTAAAATAAATAAAATGCAGCAAAAGGGAAGGAGAAGTTGAAAAGAAAAACCTCTTGTAAAGTAGGGAAAAGATGAACAATCCCTGGATAAATTTTTGCCAAACTTCAATGTCATTAACGTGGATAAATTTTATTACATTTGAATTACAACAATATTATTGAAGTAATTTCACACACAATTGACAACTCATGAAAGTAAATTTAGTTAAATAAGCACAAAAAATATTGCGAGGTGGGGGTGGGGAAGATGACTTCACCTTTAGGATTTCCCAATGCATAATATAGAGGCAACTTGAGAGGAAGCTCGCACCAAACTAAACAACCTTTCTTCCAAAATTCCTTCTCAGGCTTACCTTATCTGCACAGTGTAATTCATGGAAAAACTGCATCACACCCCTGGCTCCGATATCTTCTCCAAAGAGCCACAGTAATTTTGCAGAAAAGAATTCCCGGGCTGTTGCTTTTAGAGGGCCGTTTAATTAACGTAAGTTGAAGAATGAAATGTTAAAAAATGTTATCAAACAGTTAAAAAAAATTAAAGTACAACTTTCTCAGAGACCTGAGACAAGACATGAGACAACATCAATAGATATAGTTCCATACTTACCTATACAAATCTTGAGGCATCAACTAATTTCAAGAAATGCATCATATCATAATCATCTAATCAGAAGAGCGATTTCAAGAAACGAACCGAAAGAGAAAAACGAGAAAACTGCATCACCGTGGAGTCCAAGAGGAGCCAGGAATGCGCGAAAATCGTGTCTTTCTGTTTTTCCAAAACTCGTCTTTCTTACCCTTTTTCCTCTCTTTCAATAACCCTGCGCTGCTTTTAATAATACCCATCAAAGCACTCCTATCCTTCTTGTTGTTTATTTTCGCTTTCACATCCAAAATAGCCCTTAGCTTCGCGTACGAATCAGCGTCAGGGACTTGCTTATTCTTCACCATCAGTTTGTGATAATAGAACGCCCTCCTGAAATCACGCACACGTACATATGCATATATCATCGTGGAATAAGTAACAGAGTCGGGTTTCAGATTCAAGGCAGCCATCTCTTTCAACAGCTGTGGCAGCTTCGATTCTTGCCCTCCCCTCGCATATGCATTCATCAGCATATTATACGTCATCACATTTGGATGAAACCCGAGTTTTCCAAACTCAGATATTACATCTCTTGCTTCACTATAATGACCTTGTTTAGCAAATCCATCAACAAGAATGTTGAAAGTGACACGCGTCCCTTCAACTTTATCTCTCATCATCAGCTTCCAAATTCTCATCAGTGTTTCAGTGTCACCCGCTCGTCTGAATGCATCGAGCAGAGCAGTGTACGTTTCAATGGAGGGCTTTAACCCCTCTCTTAACAAATCATCGAAAGCCATATAAGCTTTCTCATGCCAGCCACTAACTGAGTAGGCATGAATGAGAGCAGTATACGAATGCGAAGATGGTTTAATGCCAACCTTTTTCATCCTTAAAAATGCATCAGAAGCCATATCACTCATTTTCTTCTGCCTTCCATAGGCACTAATCAAACATGTGTATGATCTAACATTCGGTTTCAACCCATTAGCCTCCATTTCTTGAAGTAGTTTTTCAACAATTTCGGGTTGCATTCTTCGACTATAGGCGTCCATCAAGGTGTTATAAGTAGCAGCAGTTGGTGCTACTCCCTTTACCTTCATCTCAGCAAACAGACCTTCCGCCTCTTCTATTTGGTTCGACTTACTATAAGCATCAATTATGGTATTATAAATAACAGCATTAGAAGATATTCCTCTCTTTTCAAGTTCTGATTGGATAATCAAAGCTTCTTTCTTTAACCCCTCGTCGCAGAAGGACTTGATAAGAGCCCCCACGGCTTCCAAACTCCACTTCAGACCTTTCTGGTTCATTTTTTCGAAGAATTTCCATGCATTTTTAGCACTATCTCCCCTCTTCCTCATGATTGTAATAATGATTGAGGTCGTTACATGATCAGGTCGGATGTTACTCGATTCCATTGATTCGTACACTTCCCACGCATCTTCATACCTCCAGAAAAGTAATAGATAATCAACATGGTATTAGCAAGTCGCATCACTAGTCGATCATAAAGAAACAGAAAGAAAGCAGCAACAAAGGTTAATCAAGGGACTGGAGGATGCTTTTGTATGTCCAAACAAATACCACAGAAAGTACAAACGTATTTATGCATATAAGCATGTGGAAAGTGGAAACCTATGAAGTATTCTAGAAAGTTGTGTCATTTAAAGGTTTTGAAATCCAAAAATAAGCACCAGAACTAAAGTTAATTGCAAATCCACCAAATCACTCAAACACTAGATCAAAATGAGAATGATGGATTTCAAAAGCATCCTTAAAACCCTTCATCAAAACACAACCTAACCGATTCATCATAAAACATAACCTACTTAATCTCGTACATGCAGATAAACAAAGAAATACATAAGTTGGTATGCACACATTGCATTAAGGACAAGTGAAAAGCAATGGAAAATGCCGGATGTTATCGTTTAGTATCTCCATTAACACCCAAAAGAAAGGGGGCATAATCAAGCTAAAACTTACACATTAAGCTCAAACTATTTTCATCAAATATCATCAATATAACATAACAGCATTGCAATATTAGGCTTTAAATACAAATAAACAAACAACTACGAAACACAAGATAACCACAACACAAAATCAAAATGCCAATACCTCCCACATAACAAAAGCCCCGAAATCGCAGCATTGTAAACACGAACATCTCTAAACTGCACATTCTGCTCAAAAGGCAAATTCTTGAACACAACCAGCAACAAATCCCCCTTCCCCGCCCTCCCCAACACCGGAAACAAAACCGAGCAAGCCTTGGGAGAAACCAAACAAGGCTCCCTCAATCCCATCCACTCAAAAAAGTACAAACAATGCATCACATTGCCCTCATCACCAAACACTCTCAAAACCTCCAAACACTCCTCCTCCCCCAACTTCCCTCCAAAATCACAAACCCCCAAAGCCTCCCCCAATGTAACATTTTCCGGTAATGCCCTCGCAATTCCCAATATTTCCTCCACAACTCCCTCCTCAACTTCTGGTGCAGTTTCTGCATCCTGGGGAGCTGAGACATTTGAATTATCGACAGCGGGTTCGGATTTTGGGTCATCTAATACCGATGCTAGATGCCATGAGGTTTTTCGGTTCTTCTGGAGGGAAATTTTGCCTACTTGAGTTGGGTCCGGGTCGGAGGATCGGGTTTTGAAGAATTTGAGGAGCGGGTCTTCGATGATTTCTATCTCGGATACGGGTTCGGGTTCCTCGGACTGTTTTCTTGCTGGGGTTTGTAGAAAAGGGAGGAAAATTTGGGAGGATTGAGGAGATGGAGTGGAGGAAGAAATGGAAAACGGTATTCTGGATTTTTGGGGTGGTTTCGGGATTTTGAACAATTGAGGGGTTCGATGATGTGAATTATAAAGTGAAGAAGAAGGAGAAGAGGAAAGGGATAGCTGATTGTGGAGGTTTAATGGCGCCAGCGCCATGTTTGAGTTTCAGAGTTGGAACAGCTATTGGGCTTTGTAGCTTGTGAGATGAATAATTGCCGGAACAGCGTCGCTTCCGGTTTACGGGTTTACCTATTTATCCAAAATTAGGGTGATTAAATACAAAATAAAACCCTAATAAAAAAATGACATTTACAAATAAATTCAAAAATGACATCATATTTGTAAATATAAAATTTTATTTCATATAAAAATATAAAAAATTTGTATATATAAATATTTTGATCCTACCAAGTTTCTTTTTATGAACCCAATTCTAAAAAAATAAAAATAAACAGTTTAATTTTTTTTTCTAGAATGATAATCTTCGTTATTGAAAACATAACCACCGTTCTCTCCTCTTGATAATATCATCTTTCACATCAGAAACATTCTCCACAAAAAATTGGAGAAGAGTAAAGGCTCCATTTTCTATTGAATTTTTATATATTTTTAACCGTATTAATTGTTTTAATAGTAATGTTGTATTATATAATTTTACCTCTTACGTGAAATTAATATAAGAAAAACTCCATCCCACACGCACACCTTTCAAAGAAAGTTATCGACCCTCGTTTGATTCACTCCATTGATAATTCTTGTCATTACCACCACATCTACGTTGTGATTCTTGAGTTTTATCATGATAATAAATGAGTTTTAAACACGTCAATTGAAACACAATATCATCTATAGATATATAAAAGTAGCAGTAATTATACAACTGGTCGACGATTTTACTGGCGAGTGAACAGTCACTCGCTCAACAGTAAAGTCGTGACTAGCACTTCCTACAAGAGCGAGTGAACAGTCATCTTTAAACCATCATATCCGAATCTAATTTTGTTATTTTTTTTGTACATTCACAGGGACGCTAATTTTTAGTCACAAATTGCAAACTGTTTGCAAAAAATGTTGAGCCCACACTTGCAAAAAATAATTTTGAAACCCTAATAAAATATAATCAGCTTCAATTATACCTTCAGTTGACAGCTTGGCGTGGACGGCAGGGGTGCGTCGCGTGTGGCAACGCTGAGGCGAAGCTGCGACTGTGTCTGATGTAGCGCACAGGCGTGGGCGGGGCCGGCGTGGGAGGAGTCGGCGGTTGAGGTGGAGGAGGCAGCGATGCCTAGCCGCTGAAAATCTGTCGTAATGACTCACGAAGTGAAGCAAGACTACAATGTGGATAAGTGGGTTTCTGAAATTCTAGGTTTAGATATAGGGCCATTAATGAAATCTTGGCCCAACATTCTCATTTATTTATTTTACTTAACTACTCCCTCCCGTTTGCATCCTACGGGACGGCACACTTTTTAAGAAAAATGTGTTTTATATATAAAGTATATGGGTAAATATGTGTATAGGTTTGTGAGTGTGCACATAAATCAATGTTTCCTTTTTTAGTAGTGTGCAAATTTGTGTGGGACATCCAAATAAGGAAAGTGTGCAAATTCATGTGAGACAGAGGGAGTATTTATTTGGTACATAACTATTTTTATAATATGAGATTAAATTAAAAGGAAAGGTATAAATGAGTGTGATCTTAAATAAATATGGTGTATTTTATTAATTTTTGTAAGTATGCATAATTTTTTAATAAATATCTATTACATTTTTTGTAAAATGACAAATACAACTTTCTTTTATATTATTTAATTAGAATTTTGTCAATTTTATTAGTTTGTTAAGCATAATTTCTGATTATATAAAAAAACAAGTTTAATTTAACAAATAAAAAGTAATTAAGAATTTTGCACTGATTGTCTTATGAAAAGATTATCATTTATCAAAATACATGTAATAAATTCAAATTTTAAATTTGAACCATAGACTTTCATTTGCTAATAACCTACTTTTTCAGAAAAAATGATTGTGCTTAATTGTAATATACAAATAATAAATTATAATATTATATGGCAACTCTGATGCTGTGTTTTAAAAAGCGGATCGGACCGGTCGGACCGGTCCGCAACTCGGACACCTCTCCGGGCCGCTTTAGTACGTTGGACCGGACATTTTTAAAAGCGTCTGAAAAGCGCTCAAAGGCGGTAAAAACCGGGTTGGACCGGTCGCTCATTGGACCGGCCGAAACGGCGCTTTGACAAAATTTTTAATTAAATGGTATTTTTTTACACCAAATTAACTAAATTAATTATATATATAATACATATTAAATACTCCCTCTGTCCCAGAGGAACTTGCAAGTTTTTCTTTTCGGGACGTCCCAGAGGAACTTGCAGACCCAAAAAAGGAAACCCTTTTATAAACTTCACACTCACAATATCTACATATTTACACAAAATGTCATTACTTTTTCACTTTTTGGGCCCACATTACACTCAATCCAACTAACTTTTTCACTTTTTACATAAAATTTTACCAAATTAACCCTTAAAACACTATTTTTTTTATTTTATTCTACTTTCTTCTTAATTTGTGTGTCCCTCCTCCCTTGTAAGTTGCTCTGGGACGGAGGGAGTATAATTTAATAATATAATGTCTAATTTTAATTCATAACCCTAGATAACAGATATAGTTTCACTTCCTGGAAATACAACTCTAAATCTCCACCCTCCTCCGGTATAATATCTAACTTTAATTTATTTTTTTAATAAAATTTATTCATAAGATATATAATTTTATTAGAAAAAATATATATAAAAATATATAATTATATATTATGTATTTATGATGTCATACCGGTTCAACCGCTTTAAAAGTGGTTAGACCCGGTTGAACCCGGTCCGACCAAAAATATTAAGGTGGCCGGGTCAACTTCCGCTTCCGGTTTTAAAACATAGCTCTGATGTCATAGTTAACAATTATTGACCTCATTTACAGTTCGCTTTAGTGACCTATTAAAATATTGGGTCAATAAATTTAATTAATGGATTATTTTACTTTCACAATATATTATCATATTCATTAAAAAAAATTCAAATTTAATTATTCAATTATTAATTAACATAATTTCCTTACAATTAAAATAATGAGACTACATTTATATTATAATTATAATTTTTTTTAAATTTAAATTATGAATAAAATTTCAAAATGATCAAAGACAATAAAAAATATAAATAATAAAATTTCTATTTTTTTCTAAGTTATTGCATTTATTTTATTAATGTCCACTTAAAAATTAAATATAAATAATTATGAAAATTATATGGCTACTAATATATGTAGTTTTTAAATTGATTAACAACAAATGGTTAAATTATATTTGAAATGAAGGTGTGGAATATAGTTGTGGAATTTTAAAAAAATGGGTTAATTCTATGAAAATGCACCACCTTGTACTCAACTTTCAATTTAATCTTGGTTTTCACGATTATTATTAAAAAAAATCTCACATTTTACAAAATTTCAATTCGATACATGTTCATGTATTTTCGGTCAACAACTAATGACGTGGCTCATCGGAGCACATGAAAGTTTACCACACTAGCGTAAACACATTTCAATAATCTTTTTATTTTTTTTTAATTTTCACATCATATATCATATGCATATATATAAAAAAATATACTTTTTATTTAAAAAATATTTTTTGGTTGTAGAAGGGGAAAACACTTTATATGTTTGTAGTATTCAATATCAGATTCACAAAACACTTGAAAAACACTCAAGTACCCTAGGAAAAATTGTCCAAAATTGTATCAAATTCTGAAAAATCTCAATACTGGAGATTTGAATTTCTAAAATGTATGTATGCACGCTAGCATGACAAACTTTTACTCACATCGGCGAGACACATTATTTAGTGTAATTCACTAACACTTTGAATTTTGGAGTTCTGCTACTTTTTATTATTTTCTTATATTGAAGAGATTTAGGGGTTTCTGCTATTGTTGAAAAAAGTATAGTTGCAATTGATTATAATTTATGGATTGTTGCTTTAAAATCTTTATCAAACTAAGCTATTAATTTTCTAAATTTTTCTTACTATTGAGAAATTTTTATATTTTCCAGAAAAGTTGGAATCAATTGAATTTTTTATTGAATATATAGATTGCGATAACCAATAGAACAAAAAAATGATAATTTTTATCTGAGCATTAGATTTGCACTAATGAATTAATTGAATATTTGAATTTATTAGTAATGAAATGTTGCAAATGCAACTAACTGGGGAGATCATTTTTTAAAGTTCACAAATGAGAACCAAACAAGTAAGTAGACAACGATAACCAATACATTGTTATAAAATTAATTACAGATGAGAAGTTGATAATTTATTTTTTCTCCTTTAATTAGTATATTTTTTCTCCTTTAAGCAACAATCCATAAATATTATTCACTAACACTTTGAATTTTGGAGTTCTGCTACTTTTTATTATTTTCTTATATTGAAGAGATTTAGGGGTTTCTGCAATTGTTGAAAAAAATTATAGTTGCAATTAATTAATATTTATGGATTGTTGCTTTAAAATCTTTGCCAAACTAAGCTATTAATTTTCTAAATTTTTCTTACTATTGAGAAATTTTTATATTTTCCAGAAAAGTTGGAATCAATTGAATTTTTTGTTGAATATATAGATTGCGATAACCAATAGACAAAAAAATTATAACTTTTATCTGAGCATTAAATTTGCACTAATGAATTAATTGAATATTTGAATTTATTAGTAATGAAATGGTGCAAATGCAACTAACTGGGAGATCATTTTTTAAAGTTCACAAGTGAGAACCAAACAAGTAAGTAGACGACGATAACCAGTACATTGTTATAAAATTTATTACAGATGAGAAGTTGATAATTTATTTATTTTTCTCCTTTAATTAGTGATGAGGTATTTTGTTATGTTTTGAAATTTTGGATGAGAAAAGGTAATTATTTAAAGTTTATTCATTTATGTAAAAAAATTTATATGTGTGTTTCCCCTGTATAACAATTTGTTGAAAAAGATTTAATGAAATTGAGCATGTGTTAATGAGGCAATGTTAATAATAAACTATTTAGTTAATTTATTGCTGAATAAATATTAATTGATCTTGATGATATATTTTGTATATTGACAAGAATGATGATGCAGCCAATCAAGGAAATGTTAATTTGATTCATTATGAAATCAGGTATTAAACTTAGTTTGTAATTGAGTTACTCTTTTACGATTTTAATAAAAGCATTAATGAGTTAATGGTGAGATTTTGTTTCTCTTAGGTGTCAACTGAAGATTGCGTATGCACCCCCTATCAAGATAGAAGATGAAGTTGTATAGAGAAATTTCCAATAAAGAGTGGCCCAAAGAGATGTTTATTTGATGAAGAAAATGTGAACGTAGAGATCAGTCACGAGAAGTGTACATATCGATCATTCAAAAAATGTGCATGTACAAATTCTACACAAAATGTGCATGTATGGATCGTACACAAAATGTGCATATATGAATCGTGCACAAAATGTGCATGTACGAATTGTGAACAAAATATGCATGTAATATTTTTTACACTTTATCCAACAACAAAAGAACACACATTTTTATATAAAAATAACAATAATAAAAATAAATATTATATATATTTTATATTTACAAACCGTGCAAATGCACCGGTGATATACTAGTATACAAAAACAAGAATATACAACAACAAAAATCTTGCTCTGCTAACTGATCTTTCGTCAACTATATATACAAGATGTAGTATCAAGAAGAGGGAGGAACAACAATCTCCCCTAACCCTACTCCTAAATAAACTTCAGCAAATTTTCCATATATTTACGATTTTAATCTTATACAAACCTGAAGAAAATCCTGAGGCTTGCGAAGTAGAAGTTGTGGACTCTTGGCAATAATGCAACCCAACTTTTTATCTTCAATGCCCATTTAGCTAAACTCTTCCACCATCAACTTCAGCTTGTTAACAGAACAACCCAAAACATGCGGCCAATTTTTGATAGCTTGGGAGGAGCAAACTCTAGGGACCTGAAATTTACGTACCCCAAAAAAACATTATTATTAGTTTGTTATTACCATAAGGTTTATGGTTTCCAGGTAATACTACTGTAAGTTACATGATGCCAAAGGCGAAAAATATTAAGTTTCTGCTTGTGAGTAGTACATTCTCCTCATCAAAGAAATCAAGATCTTTCTTGAAGTTCTCCTGGATGCTAGCACAGAGAATCCATGGATACTTTACAAGCATCTTCCAAGATCATCATCCTTTGCACCAATCTAAAAGGCAAACATCAACAATGGCCAGTTGTTCGCTGCTAAGTAAAAGAGATACATTTAGAAATTTTCAAGCAACTACGTTTTCAAAATCCCTCTACTGATAATCACTTTTAAGGGAAGTTATCTAGCATAATTAGCTCATGTAAGAACAAATTCATCGCTTGGAACAGTTCAAACATAGGACACATGCATACTGTGCAAATTATACCTTCCAAAAAGACTTCAGTTTGGGTTTGATATCCTTTTCAATGTCAAAAGACAGTATGGGCGGGAACAACAGAAGTACATTTCTTATAGATCCTCTAGGGACCCCAATACCTTCCAAGAATGCCACAATTGGTTTCACCCGAGATTGAAGAGGAAGAGATAAAAGGCGGGGAAATGATTCGACTTACTATAAGCATCCAATATGGTATTATAAATAACAGCATTAGAAGATATTCCTCTCTTTTCAAGTTCTGATTGGATAATCAAAGCTCTTTCTTTAACCCCTCGTCGCAGAAGGACTTGATAAGAGCCCCCACGGCTTCCAAACTCCACTTCAGACCTTTCTGCTTCATTTTTTCGAAGAATTTCCATGCATTTTTAGCACTATCTCCCCTCTTCCTCATGATTGTGATAATGATTGAGGTCGTTACATGATCAGGTCGGATGTTACTCGATTCCATTGATTCGTACACTTTCCAAGCATCTTCATACCTCCAGAAAAGTAATAGATAATCAACATGGTATTAGCAAGTCGCATCCCTAGTCAATCATAAAGAATCAGAAAGAAAACAGCAACAAAGGTTAATCAAGGAACTGAAGGATGCTTTTGTATGTCCAAACAAATACCACAGAAAGTACAAACGTATTTATGCATATAAGCATGTGGAAACCTATGAAGTATTCCAGAAAGTTGTGTCATTTAAAGGTTTCACTACAAAAAATCATGCATTACATGACGAATTTTTTCACAACGACATATAATTTGTCACAATTTATTACTTCAGATGACAAATTTTATTTTCGTCACTGAAAAGAAAGAAATTGTGACAAAATAAAATTTTGTCATCAATAATTTATTTTTTCGTCACTACTTTATAAATTTGATGACGACATCAAAATAATCATCGCAATAAGCTTTGGTGACGATATTCATAATTATTGGCGACATTTTCTAACGTCGTTAAAATTAAAATATTCATGACGTTACTAAGTTTGTCTCTATTTGTTCAAAGTAATGAGTGACACAATTATTTTGTCACAATATTATTTGATGACGATTATCTTCGTCGTATAATTTATAATTTCTAGTGACGATTTTATGTTTTGTTATTAATTATTCAGAATTATTAGTGACATAATTTTTCGTAACCGATATGTATATATAGTGACGATTAATAATCATTAGTCACATTTCACAATAAATATCATAAATTCTATACAGATTTTTCACGACACATAAATTTTATCATAATTTATTATAAAAACGTGAAACATTTGAAATTTATCTTTTAAATAAACTATGCATAATAATAATGATATATTGATAAAATATCAATTTCGTCAGTGACAAAATTAAATATTATACATCACATGTGCTCTTAAATACAACTTGATAATCTCACAAAAATTAAAATTCAATATTAAGTCTTGAAACCAAGACCTTTTGTAGAAAAAATTGTCAATTTCCCAACCAAGCCACATGAATTTTATCAAAAAGTATTAAAAATAGTACTTATTACTTTTTGTAATATAAGTACAATTAAAAAAAATTAGAATAGGGAAATAGATTGTTTTTGGCGTGAACCTAGCTACCATAACTCCCATTTATACCCCCAATACCCTTAGAGTATGTTTGGTTCGTAAGATAAAAGTATCTATCTGTAAAAAAACATGCATATTTTTTACGGATAGATACTTTTATCTTACGAACCAAGCATACCCTTAATGTTTTGTTTTCAGTACCTAAATATCTCTCAATGTCATAGGAACCTTTAACTCTTAACTTACGATTTACTATTATCAATGAATATTTTTACCCTTCAAATTCAACTCCTGTATGTTGTGATTAGGACTCTGATATTAATTTCAAATAATAAAATCCTAAGCAATATATCAATAACTAATAGCAGACGTTCACTCAACAAAGTCCATTGACTCAATAGTTTAAGGAAATTATAGTAACAAACTCATAACTTCCTTCACCAAAAGTAAAGGGGCTTAGCTGATGACTAATGAGTAAATAGAAATAATTGAAATAAAAAAATTAACAAAAATAACATAGATAAATCAAGAGCAACATTTGTGTACAAATTTCTACCGTAGAAATATTCATTTTTGAAAAATTCGCGGATCTAAACCGGGTCGGGTCAGATTTGGATATTTTTTTCCAAAATTCACGCAACTTGTAGTTCCAGGTTTTTTCGCTCCCCGGTATGTTACAATTTGGGCAAAGGCGTGTTACAATAGGCAAAATCTGTGTTACTAATTCTTAAAAAATTAATTTTTTGTAC
>JAPKLY010000424.1:175678-212756 GCA_026898435.1 Prunella vulgaris | reverse complement strand
TACTTAATTTATTTTTTATTCTCTTTGTTGATTTATGTTAATAATATGTTATTCATGCACTTAATACATCATTTAATACCTTATATATGTTATATAAAATATAATATATATTTTTATAATTATAAATAAATGTTTGTGCATACAGTAACACACATTTGATCTTGCAGTAACACACATTTACTCTAATTGTAACACACATTTGCAGTAACACACATTTACCATACATTTGCAGTAACACACATTTACTCTAATTGTAACACACATTTACTCTAGATGTAACACACATTTACTCTAACACAAATTTATTCCAATTGTAACATAAATTTGCAGTAATACATATTTACTATAATTGTAACACATATTTGTTCCTCAATTTGTGTTATTATATGAGCATATATGTGTTACTATAGGATAAAATGTATTTTTATTAAGAATAAATATGTGTTACAATGTAACATATACATGTGTTACATTGCATGAAAAATATTTACTTCTACAAAAATAAATGAATATATATAGAAAACAACATTTAATCTGGTTGTAACACACATTTTGCCTTAAAGTAACATGCATTTGCCCCAACTGTAACATACCTGGGAGCGAAAATCACAAGATGCACGAATTTTGGAAAAAAATACTCAAATTCGACCCGACCCGATTTAGACCCGCGAATTTTAAAAAAATGAATATTTCTACGGATCTTAGATCCATAGAAATTTGTATATAAGTGTTTGTCATAAATCAAAACACTGAGAAGATCATACCAGGAATAAATTTGCATAAAACCTAATTAAAATTTGAAATTAAAATCAAATTCTAATAATAAATAATCTCTAAAAATCCGAAAACAAGAATTTAAATATTAAGCAAACCAAAAAATGTCTTTCCTAATCCCTACTCATAGAACCTAATGCTATTGCCTCTAACTATCTAATGTTTTTCTACGTAAAACCTCCTCCTCCAACATAATCTCACGTCCTTATATATAATACTTCATCTGTCCACAAAAATTGATTTATCTTGACAATTTACGGTTATTAGAAAAAATAGATGTTGATGTGAAAAATTAGTGTATTAGTATAAAATGTATTTGATTATTAAAAAAATATTTAATGTAATGTATAAAAATGAGTATATGTATATAGAAAAACAAAAATAATAATTATAAATTTTCCATTTTAGATGTGGATCACTTATTATAAATAACCGTTTAAGATAACGTGGACTATCTATCATGGATGGAGGGAATACTTGGTTACTCACGCTCAAAATTGCAAATGGGCCAAATAATTTTTGAACTTAGTAAATTAAATAGGAAATAAGAATTTGGGTCCAAATACTTTATCCTCAATTACCATGGACTTCAATTGGCGGATGAGCTTCCCGATGTGCGACGGCGACTGCGAATGGCGGTTGAGCGGTGGTTCACGGCGACAAGCTTCGAACGCCGGTGCGACAATTGGCGGTTGTAGTGGATGTTTCCAGCGTGGTGGTCTTCGCACAACGGCGAAAATATTATTGGCGGCTTTGTTCTCCTGCAAAGATCGACGGCAGCGAGGTGAGTTTTCAGTCGATTCCAGCGGCTGTGGAGTTGAGTCTTCGCGTGTGACGGTGAGGATTTGCAGAAGAGGCAGTTGTGAAGTGAGTTGTTGGCATTAATAGCGGTTTCTGAAAAAACAGAGGGGGCCTATTTCCGATAACAATTAAATGTTAGGGCTGGGCTTTCAGCGCAAGACGAACAGGGACGCTGTGAGTTGTGTGTGGCTGTACTGTGCGTCAGTGATAAGGAGGAGCTTTGACGGTGGACGAGCTTTGAGGCAGTTTATAACGACGGACGGAGGTGTCAATTGACGAAGATGATGGAGATATGCAAAGGTTGCAGGGGACGGTTCCAGCGAAGCTAAGGCAGTGGAGCAGTGGGTTGTGCGATTGAGCGGATCAGAGACGGTTCTGTGGTGGTCGAGTGTATGGCGGTGCGAGTTCCGGCAGTGTGGCAAGGAATCGTGGAGGTTTGTGCAAAGGTGGTCTCAGTTTCCGGCATAAACTGGGAATGGGACGGCGTCGTTTGGCGGTTTTAGGCGCGATTTTGAGGTAGGCAATGGCGTGTGCTTTCCCGTGTATGTTTCTGTGTTGAGGTACGACATAAATTGGTGGTTGTGTGTGCTTCCATGGATGTGCAGAGTGGTGGTCCAAGGAAGGCCACTTTCCCTCTCAAAAGTGGATTACACAAGGCATGAGTTTTCTTGACAGTGCTTCAATTCCTACAAAATATCAACACTAATACCTTTCTCAACTATTAAGCTTAATTAATGAATCTTAATGTAAAAATGCATGAAAACCTGTTAAAATGATCAAATTAAGCATATAAATTTCAAGCAATTTTTACACCAATCAAAATATATTGTTGTCTATCTTGTGACACCATTAGTCAAAACTTCTTTGTCTTGCAACATTCCTTAATGTATCCGAAAGTGACAGCCATATCAGGGTTTGTTAAAAGCTTTGATTGGATATATAGATGTTGCAGGGCTTTATTTTACCTTGACACAGTTAACTCATTGAAATATTTATCAAAACCAAAAATTAAGTTGTTGGACTCGGTTGGGCCTTTGCTGATTTTGCCCCCCATAGGTTGGCACCACTTTTGAAGGGTGCCAAAGTTTTATAGTTCACTTGGGACTACATCTTGCAGGGTCTTGTAGCAAATGTTAATTTGGTATTAAGCATGTCACTTGTTGTATTAGGATAGTTAATGTAGCTCAGGTTAAACAAGCCCAAGACTATGATCCTTATAATATATGCTTGTGTAGGAATTGTGGCAATAATGTCGTCGATCACAAGCTATCTGACATTGAGGTTGGGATGGCACTTCCCGAAAGTGGTAGGATTTGAGCTGTTCACTCCTTTGGCAATGGTTTTCATTAGCTGGCAGCTATTTATCACTTGCCAGAGAACATCTACTTGAGGTATATATTATCATACTAATGTGGAGGAAATTAAGACTAATGAGGTGATAACAGAGCATGAAACTCTTCCTCTTTATTAATTTAGCTGTTGTTGTAGAATGTCATAAGGCTCACTGTTTTTACTCTCTTTGAGAGATACCATACCATCTATGAAACCAGCTAGGCATGTGAAATTGTCGAATGGTTAAAAAATAACTAATTTCCTTTCTTCTTTCTTTAGGTGTGATTCACAAAGCATATGTAGTTTTGGTAGGGATTATCTGAGTTTTCTAAGCCATATTTCTGTTCCTATGCCGGAGTTGGACCTCCTCCTCTATCTTTAGTAAAGTAAAATAATTTATAATCTGATGTAATTCTGTTGTTCTTTTTTTCCTGATTATATTTTCAGCTAATCTATATTTTTCTATAATTGTGCTGTTCTTGATTATATATTTCGGCTAAATATGCTGTAATTCTATAATTCTATGATTCTGTGAGCTTCATGTATTTTTCATCAACATAAAGTGTTAATTTTACTGTTATGGTGCAGAAAATTTGATTCATTCATGTCTTTTTTGTACTTGTGTTGAAAACAATATAACTTAATTTATATTGGGATTGTTATTTCAGATGGCAGCGAAAACCTGACTACTGAATTGAAAACAACTATTGTGTTGTCTTAATTCTCATTACTCTATGTTGGAGTATCAACTTTTTATGTCTTCTGAATTTTGAAGAATCTGAGCGCATGACGTATCTGATTCAAGTGGGCGAATGATTGAGGTACTCATACTGCTCTCTATAACTGTTCAATGTTTACTTTGCAATTGAGAGTGACACTTTTGTGATTTTAGTAGCTAGTTTTTTTAGTCCAGTCATATAGTCCAAAAAGTTACATTTATATACTGCACTGATTGAAAAAAAGGAATTGAATAGTTTTTCTGGTTCTCAGCATTTGTAACAAAAAGATAATTGGGTAAAATTGATATCCGTTTCTCAAGGGTTATTGGGACTAATGTAGAGAGGTTATGCAGCTCTTCCTAGTAGTGTAATTGAAGCAGAAGGACGAGGAACTAGTTTATCAGTGAACCAGAGAATCTCTACATATTTTTACACGAATTTTTTTTTTCATTTACTTTGGCTTTTGATATACTATCTGCATGGTTTTCAGGGAACTTTATAATGTATGTTGGGTTTGGATGTGGAATCATTGGCCAAGGAATTGCATACTTCATAATGACGGCTAAGCGGAGCATTAAAAAACCAGAGGATGACATTCTAGTTCCACCTCTTATAAAGAGTGCAGCATTTTCAGGTGTGTTTTCTTGGGGGTGTCTTCCAACACCGGTTATCAGATCACCAATGAGCTAGAACACATAGTAGAAGCTTCTTCGGTGGCCAAGATACATGTTGCAATGGATTTTACTGTTGAATTATGATTTGCCAGCAATACCTATGGTGGGATGCAGTTTATTAATTTGGCTAGGTTATCCAATGTGCAATAAATGACCCGGTTTACAAAACAAAACATGTTCTTGCGGTGTTTTAATTTGAATCTAGATAACCATCCTAAAATTTTCTCAGAACAATATGCATTATTTTTACAATAGCCTGCCCATTAATGATTTCTTTTTTGAAAGTGTACCTTGTCCTAAATACAATTATTTTGTTCACTTTCAATTACTTTACGAAATAGAGATTCTTTATTGAATTTGACACTTATAGGAATTAAAATTATTCAAATTTACATTGAATATTGGCTATATGTTTTCACACTTTTGGGTAATATAGAATATGTGTAATATGAAAAAAGATTTAAAAAATGTATTTTATTAATAAATAAATTAATTAAATGTTTATTTATTAAAAACAATATTTTATCATAAATAAATAAATTAAAATGTTAATTTATTATTATATCGAGTATATATTGACAAATGCAATGTCAATATAGTTTTAAGTTCAAATATTGATTGTTGAGATACTATCGTTTACAAAATTATTTAAAATCAAATTTGATTAATAAATACATGAAAAGTATTAAGTTACCTACAATTTGTATGATACGATACCATTACTTACCGTTGAAGGAGGCATCTCATACTTAATTTCATTTCACTATGATGTAGAAGACATTTTAGAGCTAATTTCATTTCACCATGATGCAAAAATGCATTTAAGTAGTTTTGACCTTATACTTCTTTTGAAATGAAGAAAGCACGGTATAGAGGAGACATTTTAATTAATTAATCTTTTAAACTTATGTTCAACTTGATTCATATATAATAAATGAAATTATTAGATTTGAATCATTCTCGTAGTACGTTTTAAATTATATCATTTCATGCAAAAGTTGGATTGAAAAACATGTTCAACACCTAATTTCGTTCCATTATGCTTTTTTCACAAGTTATATATCTGACCATGACCGATATCACTAGCAGGATTATAGAGCGAAGCTTATAATTACATATATGTAAGCTAATAATTGCAAGCACACTGCACCACTAAAACTCTAGTCTTAAAACGACAACCGTTATTGAATTTATTATTTAAATTTATATTCAACTAGACTAGCTTTTACCCGTGCAGTGCACGGGTTTGTTTTAAATTTTATTTTAGATAATTTTGAAATACTTTTTTTTTATTAATAAATTTTTTATGTATCATTTTGACGTTGTGGCTCGTAGTGTTGACAATTATTTAAAAAAAATATATTTAATACACGTAAGAAAATAACTATTTAAATTTAAATTTGTAAAAATTGATCACATGTTTCTTTGTAGGTATAAATTTATATGGAGTCCACCAATAGGATAATGATATATAAATGGGGTGTACTATTATTTTAATTGATTGTTTAAATTTATTTGTGTGTCCTTATTATATTTACTAGTGTTGTGTCTGCCCGTGTGTTGCACGGAAGCTAATTATACATATCTTTTTAATTTAAATAATAGTTGATAATTAAGAAATATATTTTATTTTAGGGAATTTTTTTTGTACTATAACTTTACATAATTTTAATTTTTTTCATACTAACTTTCAAATTTTGATCTTATTCATGTAACTTTACCTCTTTTTTTATTTTTGTCTTGCTGACTTTCAAATATTGATTTTAATTCTATAGCTTACATATTTTTTTTATTTTGGTCTTATAGTCCACTAACTATTATAGGACTAAAAAAAGGTAAAGTTACAGGACTAAAATGAAAAAGTGATAAACTTATAGGACTAAAACTAAAATTTAAAAGTCGACTGGAACAAAGAGAATATGTAATTTATAGGATTAAAATCAAATTTTAAAAGTTAGCAGAACGAAAATAAAAAAGAGATACAGTTACCGGACGAAAAAAAATAATTTTCCACCTAACCTTTCATTCACTTTAACAATTTCAACTTCATCAATAAACACAATAATCCAATTATATCTTCTAAATAAAATTAAATAAATTGACTCAAACATGAAATAAATAAATAAATAACCAAATAAGAAAATTAAATAATATTTAACTAATATATCAAACCTCGAAGGATCTTATCTTCTTCTTCTTCTTCTTTTGTCTGAACTTTTATTTCATCGAAAGAAATAATTTGGTGAAGTCAAATGGAGGACAACTCTAAATATTAGTATGAAAAAAGATGTTAAGCTTATTAAGGTGCAATGTGGTATGAGTTTTTCACATATTTTAACATATACCAAAATTTGATGTTATATAAGTTTGCATCTCTTTAATCATATTCTTAAACTTTTTGATAAGGTTCTCGGAACAGTAGTCTTGATCTTGCTATCCTACAAATATTGCATTAATGAAAATGTTAGTTCAAACATTTATTTTACATTTAACAACAACATAATCAATGAATAGATATTTATTAAAATAAAATTGACTACATTCTCATCAATTAGAATCAACTCGTAGTAATTTTACTCTTTTGATTCTTTAGTACACCATCCAAGAACGTGTGATCTTAATTTGTAAAGTCCAAGTATCCTTTATTGGATTAATACTATTGATAGAGACAATTTTTGACTCCATTCTCTACAACATATATATATTGAATATAAAATATAAATGAGCATGTAATTAATTAATCCATAAATTTTGAAAAGAAAGATAGATTTTGTGTGTAAATAGAAATCTTTAATTTCTACACAAACTCAAAGTGAATTTTTTTTTAAACAAATTGAGTATCACATGCATTAAAAGAATTATTTACAAAAACATAATAACTACCCAAACAAATGAATATAACAGGATAATATAAAAGAAAAAGATATATTGGAAGGCTTAGAGAATGATATTGTGATCTTAGGCCTAAATTTAAAACTACAATATTTTAAAATTAGGGAAGTAATAAATTATTACTCTAATTGATACTGTTTTGAAATTAATAGTTACCTAGATAACAACCAATACTATAAATATGAGAAATAAAATTTGAAAAATTGCCTAATCAAGAGGAGAATAATCTCCTTATATTGACTTAGGGATATATCCAATTTATTACTCGTAATTTTGAAAAATCTTTCCTTAAATTCTGCAATGAATGTTTGGATAAAATAAAACAAATAAAATTGAAGTCGTGCTCAAAATCCAAGTGCACATGTCCATTATTTTTTAACAAACAATATTACTAAATTTTGCAACATCAACTTGTAAAATCATGCTAACAAAAAAATTCTAAAATTTGACAACTCATTTAGGCCCCCGAATTAAATTTTTTAAATTTTAATTTAGCATGATCTTAGCTCTTAATATTTTTTTTTAAAAAAAACTCCTCCCACTCACTTTGAAATTATTTGCAGATTTAAATTTATTGGAGAGACGGTGGTGGAGAGATGGATTGTCTGTTATAAAGTTTGAATAATTATCAAAATGAGAAATATCTCCTATATGAATGACACAAAAAAATTTAATTTTTGGGAGATTATCTAGGAGCGAAAAAGTAAAATTATAAATAGAATGTTAATTAAAAATATATACTCATATATATAATACTTATTTTTTTGAATCAAAAGTTTGAAGTGTGCAGTAAGTTTTATGTAAGTAATTTAGGATATTATATATATATATATATATATATATAATTATTTTAAACAAATAAAAAATATTAGCATAAAATTAAATAATAACAAAGACAATGTATATAGAATTGACTATAATTATTTTGCAATTTTTTTTAAAATATTACTTCTTAACTCTTTACATTTCAAAATAATTATAAAATTCATTTTAAAAAATAAAATGTAATGAAATAATTATATACACATATAATGACCAAATAAAATTTATAACGTTAATAGAGTATATAAAAAATAAATGTCACACAGTAACATAATATTAAGGTCATCTCCAATTTTTTTTAACATCCATCAGATTGAAAAAATAACATAATCATTCTAAGAGGATATCATATAATAATTAAATTTTTAACAAATAACTAAAAGACAAAAAATTCATATTGAACAATCTCCATCTCAAAAACATACACAACATGAAGATCCATATCAGTAACGATTTTCTTGTAACCAACTAACAACAAATTTTTTTCTTTCGTTTTTAACTTCAACATCATGATAAAATCCATAGCATTTCTAGATATATGCCTTCCAAAATCTTGCAGGTATAGACTGCGATTTTTTTAAATAGTTAAATAAATAAAAATATAAATTTTCTATTACTATAATTAATATAAATATCTTGAAAAGGTATTTTAGATTCTAACTTCCAAATCTTCTTTTGTTTATGTCGGACGCAGTAAGAGTTCATACAAACTTTGGTATCTCATTGTTAGACGTAGAGATGTTAAACGGGCTAGCCCTAACCCTACAGGGTCAGCCCTACAGGGCTGCGGGCCTAAACGGTCCCGGACCTTAGCGGTTCATCCTTAACGGGCCGCCATATGCTCGGACCTAACCCTAGCGGTCCGCGGGCTAAACGGGCCACTAACGGGCTCAGGGTAATTTTTTTTTTACAAATTTAAAATTTAATATAAAATAGAACTAATGATTTAATAATTAAAGTTCAAGTAGAAAACCCTAACGGAAGTTTTGAATTAATTGAAATCTAACTTGTTTACTTATTTTCTATTTTAATCTGTAGTTAAGTTACTAGTTAATAATGAATTAGTAATTAATAATTAATAAAAAAATTAATTAATTAAAGTTTACAATTACGTAACACAAGTGAGGAGAAATCAAGCCATCACACACCTCTACAGCCCACAACCACTTTCCAATTTAATTAATTTATATTATATATTAATTATTTTATTTAATTAAAAAAACCGGGCTACCGGGCCAGTCCAAAAAACCGACGGGCTAGCCCGCGGGCTAACCGGTTTTTGGACCGATTTTATACGGGCCGCCATATGCTCGGACCTAGCCTTGTAAAAAATAGGGTTAAATGGGCCAGCCCGCAGCCCGTTTAATATCTCTAGTTAGACGTACTTGCAACATCCTTCATTACACAAATAAAACATTACACTTACAAAAAAAATATTATGTAAAAAATATAAAATAAATATTTATAACAATTAAATATATATAATATGTCTAAATAACCATGATATTTTAATATAATAATTTTAAAGTGAAATAATAGTTATCTTAATAATTCAAATATGAAACTTGAAATTAAATAATATAAATTTATATTACACAAAAAAAAAACACTAAATTTCCTTAACAACCTCAGAAGCGGATGATAAAAAGTGTAAAGGCAGTACTTCAGATCCTTAAAAATTATAATCATAACAATTTAATTATTACAGTAATAATAAGGTAAATTATTTCTTTTATCACAAATAAATATGAAATATAAACTTTAAGATCCAAGAAAAAATATACCATGAAACTAACTCTAGGAGACCACCTAATCTTTGGAGTTCCATTAGGACCAACGACTACTAATGGAATTTCATCGTCAATGATCTTCTGAAGAGAGTTTTGAAACATTAAATACTTAATCTTCGAACTTTTACTTCAACCTAAGTATTTTTCGGCAATTCTTTACAGAAAAACAATGAAGATTAGAAAAATTCAAATGATTCTCATCTCCATCCTCATCGCTGGAATAATATTCCTAAGAGGATAATTTGGAAAAAGTAATCTTTCATTTTTAGGGTTAGCCTACAAAATTGTTTCAGCAACTGTTACTAAAAAAATATCTAAAGAAAATACACAAACACTCGAATACAGAATCATACTTGTCATAACATAAATTACTCCTTAATCACAATATTAATATAAAAATTAAAATAACCAAAATCAAATTACAAAGTCGATTTACCATAATCCTCATCCGCAATAGACGAACCAAATTCACATTTGGAATTCATATAAATATTTACAAAAAATATTTCAATCCCGTCAAACAATAAAGTTAAATATTTAACTTCACATAGGTTCCCAATGCACAAAATCATCTTTTTCTAACATTAAAATTCAAACAATAGACTCGAGAAGTGTGAAAATATATATGTTGCTTTCTACTCGAGTCCTAATAAAGAACTGCTACGACAATGTACGTTCAAATAATGCCACATTAGATTTGAAATGATCTTAAATATAAATTAATAAATTAAAATTGTCTAACAATAAAATAAAAAGATTAATAAAATTGAACGCTTAGTGGACCAAAAGAAAATAGATATACGTACAATGTAATCAGAAAATTGAACAACAAACTCCAGAATAATGCTATGAAACATTTCTAAGCCTGAAATATTTTTAAAAATCTAATTTTAATACACAAAAGATTAGAATAAAAATATCTTAAAAAATAAAGGAAATGAATTAATAAAATTAAAATATATTAAAAAATGTTACCCAAAATGTTAACCGGAAAGTTGAGCAACCATTCACCAAAAATCTCATTAATACAACCATCAAAACCATTGAACAATACAAAAGAGAATTCAACATCTTTCTCTTCCTCCAAAAAGATCAGTTCTTTAGATTTCACATCAAAATAATTTTTAAAATGAACACCAAAATTTTAAAACCATAATACTTCATTAAATATCAACTCAACTTCATGTTTATAAGCGGAAAAATCACACATTGAACGGCGAATGAAATTCACTTTCTAGTTGGGAATTAGGATATATATTGGTAAAATGTTTGCGGAAATGCAAAGGTAACAATTTGTTGGTCCCAAAGGCAGATTTTAGAGAAAGAATACCCTTAAACAAGTCTAGAAGGGGGGTTGAATAGACTTGTAGGGATTCAAAACCTTTTTCCGAATTTTTGGCTTATTTCAAAAACACCAGACTACTTGAGATAATCGGAATTTGAAAGTTGTGCACTGTGTAAATTTGTGCGGAAACGTTTTTGAAGAAAATCAGTTTTAGGTGATGTGCACAAGTAAAGAACAGAAAATAAAGGCACGGGACACGAGGGATTTATAGTGGTTCGGACAAATGTCCTACTCCACTCTCCACAATCCAACTGGAATTGTGGGGCTCTCCACTAACTTTACTCACTCACTCTCTCACTCACTTCGAGAGTACTACTCTCTTATAAAACGTCAATGCTTCAGAAGCAATCGACTTCTCACAGCTTCTACAAAGCTTTACAAAGAATCAGTATGAATATAGGGTGTTGAGTGGGAGTAATGATTTTGACAGAGTTTCGGCAAGCTTAAAGTGCATGTAAAATCCGATACTGAAATCATCACTGTTACTCTAATTTATAGGGTCAAATAACTAGCCGTTGGGATGGACTAGAAATCTGCGATCCTATAATCTCGTATTCAATCAATCATTGAGATTGATTGAATCTCCTTCTTGATTCCCATCAATCTTCGCGATCTACAATCAATCAAGTTTGTCCCCTTGATTGATTGATCTTCTATTCTGGGAATCTTCCTTCCTTTTGTAGCAGGTCAACCCTTGAATTGATTCCGTAAAATCTGGGCATAGCACAAGACTTCAGCTGATCTGTCTCCTCAGCTTGTGTATCAATCTGCTGATACTTGGACCTCAGCTGATGTGCAAGTCTGCTGGATTGCACCTCAGCTGGTCTTCTGAACCTTGTCTGGAAACTCTTGATCCTTGGTCCTGTCTTGTCTGCGACGTGCTCAGCTGATCAGCTGATCTTCTGATATCAGCTGATCTATCTCTTCTGATATCAGGTGATCTGAACTCCTCTGATGTTCTACTCTTGATGCTCCAGTGTCAGCTGCTTAAGTCTTCTGTCTTCTGAAATCGGCTAAGTCCTCAAGGTCTTAGCTGGTCTTCTTTTCTACGATAGCTTCGGATCTTCTAGGTAGCAGGGTGAATTCCCCCTTACTCAAACCTATCTAATCCTAACTACACATCAGCTGACTAACAGGTACAGCTGGACCTATTACAAGCTGATTGGTTTATTATATCATCAAAACAACTAACAGGAATATCCTAACAAGTTCCCCCTTTTTGATTATATCAAAACCAACTCAGCTGATCTCAACAGATAAGCATATTCAATCAAAATCAAGATCAAAATAGGACAGAAAAGAAGATCTTTAGATAAGATCCTTTAGACAGAAAGTAAAAAGCAACTGACAACAAGAAGTTGTCTGGAAAGATAAAACTTCATTAATCAGATAGAGATTACAAGAGATAAGAACACCTAACCTCAGCTGACTCAACTGGCCTATTACATCACCAACGGCTTTCTGCTGTCAATAGGCACTTGCATCCAGTCGAGGAATCTCTTCTCAATATTCTTCAGAGCAGCAACAGAGGAATCCGGAAGATCTGAAAAGAAGCAAGTTACCATCTGCAACCATATCTTCCTGATTTCTCTCCAGTCAATCTTCCCACTATCATCAAACGGAGTGGAAAAGAACTCAATCTCAGGCAGTTCCGGCTGAACATCCACCTTCAGCATAACTTCAGTGATTGCCTTATAGAAAATTGGAAAAGTCTCCTTTAGCTAATCTCTGAATTCTGCGTTTTTCTCCCTTTCTCCTCTGGTATCTTCTCCTCTGAGAACATAAAAATGAATCATGATCCTTGCCTTGATCATCCTCCAGAGGTCCACAAGCTCAGCTGACAGGTCTTTGCAAAACCAGTCAATCGGTCCGTCAACCAAGGGTTCATTTGGGTCACGAACGTACTTTCCAGTTTTTGATCTGCTACCCTGAGAAACCATCTTCCCTTGTTTCTTCAGTTTCCTCTGGCAGCGTCTCTCCAGCTCATCATTCATTTCTCTCTCATGCCTCTTGTTCCTCTCTTCAGGAGTCTCCTTCTCTGCTAGATGCAATTCTTTTGCAAGCTGCTCATCGAGTTCAGTGTTCATGATACGCTTCTTTTTCTCTCTTTCCTCAGCTACCACCTCTTGCCTCTGCAAAGCCTCAGCCATCCTCTGATCTCTCATCACCTGAGCTCTCTGTTGTGCCAGATTTTGAGTATTAACATACTCTTCTACATTTTGGATCCCGGCTGACAAAACTCCATCCCTTTCCATCAGTAGAGCTTTTAGTGACTCCATCTCAGTTTGTAGGGTGGCAATATCAGCTGAGTTCTTCTCTTCCCCCTTTTTGATATCATCAATAGCAGACGAAGAGGGAATGGAGGTGGGAAGCATATCAACAACAGCCTTGAGATCTGCTTGACCATCCTTGCATTCTGCCACTTTTTTCTCCAGATTGAGGGTGAGCAGTCTAATTTTCTCTGATTCAGCAGAGAACGAGGCATTAGCATCATCAAGGTGTGCCTTGGCTTCTTGTTCGATCCTCTTGCGAGTAAAAAACAACTCTTTTCTGGTGACATATAATCCATCCTCAAGGGCATCCCTCAGCTTATTCTGGTGATCCAACAATACTTGGTGAACGTGTGTCTCAATAAGTGAGGGAACAGCAGACTTAGCGGCCAACAAGGTAGCTTTGACTTCCCTGATATGATCATCAAAATAGTCTTTTAGTTGATCTAAAATTTCAGGAGTCACCTGATCAGCTGGGTTGATTTCGAAGTTTGCTGCTGGAGGAATGAATTCTGACATTATTGTTTCAGGGCAGTCCAGCGCAACACCATCTTTGAGCAGCAAAGTTCGTGCAACTTTTCTCAACCCTTCAAGAGATGTCAGCTGAGATGGTGCCTTAACCTCCAAGGCATCCATCAAGATTTCTTCCCACTCAGTAAAGGCTGCTTCACCCATCTCCTTTACCAACTCCAAAAAGAAGGTAACTGGACCTTCTCTCGCTTGAGCCCAGGCGAGACCATCAGCTAAAATATCTTGATAGGCAGGATATGGGTTGAGTTCTGGGATGTATAGGGAAATATGGGCTAGGGCAGTAATGATAATCCCTCGTTCAAGAGGCCCCTTTGAACGAAGGTGAGATAAGCGGGCTTGTTGAGCCATTTCTGTGGGGGAGTTGGGGGTTTCAAGATCAATGGGTTCAGGGTGAGAGGGTTTGGGAATAGCTGAAGGCTCACCAGAGGTAGCTATCTCCTCTGGTTCATTTCCAGCTGGGATTTGTGAAGCTGGGGATGCATGAGGCGATGGGGAATGTGGAAGTGTGTGTGTGGAATCTGATGAAGGAGTGGGTTGAGCTGACCTGATTGGATCGGCGACTAAAGGTGTATCTACTGATGGTGCCTCTTCAGATGATTGAACAACCTATGTCTCAGCAATCGATGGTTCTGCTGATTCCTCTTCCGCTGGCTCCTCATCTTCTTCATCAGAACCAGACTTAGACTCCTCTTCCCCTGAACCAGCTTCCTCAGCTGATTCTTCCTCTGCTTGTTCCTCTTCTGTATCAGAGGACTCATCGACCAACAGAGTATGCTTTTCTGCAGAAGACTTCTTCTCCTTCAAACTACTCAGAGGGGCAGTATCATCTTCATCATCTGATTCAAAGGAAAGTTTCCTTTGAACTGGAGTAGTCTCTCTTCTTCTTTCTACTCCCTCCAGCAGGCTTTGAAGCCTTCCTCTTCTGCTTCTTACCAGAATCAGCAGAAGGCCCTGGTGCAATAGCTGCTGGGTCAGCTGTCGAATCTGAATCTGCTTGCCCAATCACATCCAAATTGCTTTCCCTCAGAAACTTGGTATGGTTGTACTTAACAACCCATTCTTTATCCCACCTATGCTTTGGCAGCAAATGATTCAAGATTATTGTAATCTTGGTAGCCATAGAGCATTTTGAGGTGAACTTATAGACCTGCTGTCCATTCACCATTTCACCAGCACACCTCTTGGACTCCTGCTCCAAGCGAAACTATAGAAGACTCACCCAGTCGGCTTGTACCCTATCCAGTATTGTGCGAGCGACACTAAGTCGAAGTTTGGTAAGGGCATCCAAACTTCCCTGCTCAGCAAGAATTACCTTGTTCACAACATCCATGAAAAACCTAAACCTCCTCCTCAGCATATTCTTCTTAAGATTTGTGGTTGTGACCTGATGACTCTTCCTTGCCATTATCTTGAAGTTAGTCAAATAATCTGTCTCCTTATACGTGTGAGGTTGGACACCAGAGGTTGATAAACTAAAGAGCTTTACCGCAACATCCTTGGACAGAACAACCATTTTCCCATCAACCAATGACCCAATAGAGTTAGGGCTAAATTGGGCTTTGAGTAGAAACTGGAAGGCATAGAAGTTTAGCGTCTGGTTATCTGGGGGCGTCATGGAGATGAAGGTTCCGAGATTGTGATGTTGGAGAAAATTTAGTATTTCTCGAATCTCTGGAACCTTTGTTGTGTTATAATCGACACACATTTCGACATACATCATAGTCTTGAACATCTTCTTCATAGCTTTGTGATCCATGACTTCAACACAAAGGTTAATTTCCCAGAGAAAAATATGCAGACAAGAGAATAGAGAATATAGACAGATTTCGATGCAGAAAGGTTTTCAGAAAGAAGATTACAGGGTATTTATATGAATCGAGTGAGATGAGCAGTTTTTCCAAAATTAAAACCGATCAATTTTAATCGTAGATTTGTATGTTGCATCACACAAATCAAAGGTCCAGATTAGATGACCTTTGAGAGTTTTGGGGGTGATTCGTAAGTGTCAGGTTTTCGAAAAGGTTTTGGCCGCCAACAGTTCCACTTTTTTGAAAAAGGTAATGATGAAAAACTTTAGTGATGAAATTTGGGCGGTGAGAAATTAATTACCACTGACACTTTATTTTGGAAAAAGTAATAAATCCCCGAATTTTCGTAAGAGAAAAGATTTGATAGACAATTTTCTAAAAATAATTTTAGAAATTAGGGATTTATTAATTTTAGAAAATATATATATTTTTTTTAAAATTTTCAAAACAGACATCGAAGATCATAGAAATACTTATCAAAATGCTGACGTGGCAGGGTCAGCTGATAAGAGTGATCCTCATGAAAATCTTTTCTGCTCATCTGGGTCTTTAATGTCAGCTGACATGAATTAGCTGAAGCGAAGTGGTCTAGTTTGACTCTCATGACTTATACCTGTTGTTGATAAAAGGATCTAAGCTCAAGAATTAGAGAATAACCCAAGTATAAACAAGAATGAAATGTGCAGGCTACTCGCCCACATGCTCGCCACCATGCTCGCCCCTATGCTCGCCCAAGTCTATAGGTGACGGGGCAGCAAGCCTACATGGCCATTCCTCAAATGCTCGCCTAAGTGCTCACCGGGTTGCTCGCCCAGATGCCCGCTCGAGCTCTGGTGTAACGAAGCAACGAACCTGTAGAGCTGAGACCGACTTGCTCGCCACCATGATCGCCCTGATGCTCGCCAACCTGCTCCCCCGGCTCATGGGGAGGTAAGGCACTAGACTCCGAGAACAAGCCCGTAATACTCGCCCATCTGCTCACCACATTGTTCGCCGTGTTGCTCGCCATACTATGAGGAAGAGGACCCAAGATGTTCGATGAACCTATGGGAAAGACGTGGAATGTTATGGCTAGAGTGAGTGGAGCAAGTAATTGAGAGGGTGGCAAGTGGAGGAAACGTGTCACCTCCAGAAGCCACATGGCTTGTAAACCTACCACCTCACCCTAAGAAGGGTATAAATAAGAGGAAATGCCTCATTTGTAAAGGGCTGAAATCCTAATACAAGAAATACATTACAAAAATTTCTCTCTCTACATTTCTCTACACAATTCATATAACTATTCCATATTATATCTTTGATTATTGTTTGGGTAGTTCCTAGGAGTTATTAGCCACATAAAACATCTGATTATTAGAATTGCTCAACAATTTGACGCTAGAAGGAGAGTTCGAACCTCCGTCGATTGAAGAATTCGGTACTCCTTCATCATTATTCCGAAAAACACGAAGAACGCCTTTCGAAGTTTTGTAAGGATTTTGAGGAATATCTTCAATTGTGAGTGTTTTCAAGAATTTGTTGTCTTCGAAAACACAAACTAGAAAAGATTTCTTTAAAAACTCATCTACTATATTCAATTGTCACCACGAACAATGACGAGACATATGTACCAGGCTTCCCACGATGAATCCCACACCACCTCAATGAGTCGAAGGTGGAAAGGAAGGGGACCATCCGGACACTGTCGGATAGAACAAGCTCGTGTCCCAGCGTTACCGGCGGCTCCAGTTGGTCAGCAAATAGAAACTACCATTGAATCAATGGTTAGAACACCCGAGGACATCGAGATAGCGATGGCCACCCTGAAACAATTACAAAGACAGCAAATGGTAGTAGCACGTCAACCGGTGATTCAGGTTGCCCAGACTGAGACGAGACATGAGACCCGAACAAGGTACCATGCTCAAGAGGAAGAAGCCAGTAGTGGACGTATCGTACCCGAAAGTTCAAGAGGCAAACAGAAAATGTTTGATCGCCTTGGACCACAACCCCAACGCTCAAACCAGCGACCAGCTAGGCGAGCAGAAGGGCGACCAGCTGGGCGACCAGCTGACCGAGCACAAGACCAACCTGAGCGTCTTGATGGGTCACAAGGTGATAGACGCAGTAATCAAAGTCATCACTCGGAAGGTAGAAGGTCAGAGCATTCGTACCGCCAAGAGCCTTGCGAGTCTGATGCTCGGCATCAACACAGACCTGTACAAGAAAGATTGAGGAGACGGGCATCCGAGAGGTTAGGCCAAAATGCTGCAAGTAACCTCCAACGACCACATCGAGAGATCGCCCGAAGTGAGGGACTGCCGGGGGCAGCACATCATCATGAGGTGCACCCGGAACAGCCTCGAGGAGGGGGATCATCCCGGGGGTCGTCAGTTCTAGAGATAGAAAAATTGAAGAAAGTTGTGGAAGACTTGCAACACCAGGTGTCCATCAAAGACAAGGTTGAGACGTACATGTCACTTCCAATATCACCGCTGTCACTAGTCATCCTGACTGCACCCATCCAGAAGAAGATACAGTTTCCCTCATTAGTGCTGTACGAAGGAGAGTCTGACCCCAAGGTTCACATCCCAAACTACGCTGATTACATGATCTCAATGGGGGCATCAGACGCGATGCAATGCTAGAACTTTCCCTTGACTCTTGGAGACCGTGCACACAGATGGTTCTCAGCCTTGGCACCTGGATCGATTCAATCATTTGGACAGTTGACACGGGAGTTCTTGTCCCACTTTTCGGGATTCAGAACGTATCTGACACAAAAGCACAGGTTGGCCAACATGTCACAAGGGGCCGAGGAGACTAACCAGCAATATCTAGAACGATTTGATAAAATCCTTTTGGAAGGTGAAGCAGTCAGTGACGATACAAAGGTTGTGGCAGTTATGGCGGGACTGCGTAAAAGAACGGACCTGTGGAAAGAGATGCATCTAGCTTGTCCTAGTACATATGCCGAGTTTCGCCACAAAGCCGTTGTGTACGTCGCAATGCAAGAAGTAATGACCAAACAATTGGGTCCAGAGGATGATGACAAGAAGAGCAGTAAGAAGCCCAACGGCAGTGGTTATAAGGCCCCGAAAAATCTCAAAACATTTGGAGAGACAGCCGAATACAAAGAAAAATTGAATCAAGTGTTGTCAACTACAATTGATCATGTCTTCACAGCTGTGAAGGATCAGGATATGTTGGCCGCACCCCGGAGGATCAGACAAGATTGAAGCAAGCTAAATCTAAATAAATTTTGTGCGTATCATCAAAGTATCGGGCACTTCACTAGTGAGTGCCGTGATCTGTTGAAACAGTTGTGGAAGTTTTATGAAGACGGAAAACTTGCCGAATTCGTCAAGAAAGCTCCGGGGAAAAGGCAGCGTCAGACAAGACAAGAAGCCTCAGATGATGAAGGTAGTGATGAGGCAGAAAGGGCCCCAAACAGGCAAGTAAGGAGAGGTCCACCAGCAAGGCCGACACATCTGGAACCTAACCGAGAGATCCTTGTACTTGAAGAAATTGGTTCGGCTGGAGGAATGGTAGATGGCCGTTCAACATCAAAGAGGCAAAAGAAAGCGGAAATTCAGGCGGTCAATCAAGTACAGGAGATGGGGTCCGGATCGAAAGCAACTACTAAGCCAACTGCAGATTTGACTTTCTCACAAGCAAATCTCGAAGGGGTTCTTACACCGCACAACGACTCCCTGGTTATCACCTCCAATATCATGAACGCAAGAGTACACCGACTGCTAGTGGATACTGGAGCCTACACGAACATCCTGTTCAAGAAGACACTAGACCAGTTAGGAGATTACGAATCCTATATAGAGGATTGTAATCACAAAATAGTGGGATTCGGAGAGGATGTGACCGTCCCACTAGGTGTAATAAGATTGCCCGTAGAACTTGTAGCGCTAGAGAACCCGGAAAGGAGGATGACAAGGTTGTTAGATTTCTTAGTCGTAGATCAACCATCCACTTATAACGGGTTCCTCAGCCGCCCTTTCATTTCCGAATTTAAAGCCGCATGTTCTACTTACTACTATTGTATTAAATTCCCAACTCTTAAGGGTGCATGTATGGTCAAAGGGGACCAGAAGAAGCCGCGGGAATGCCTATTAACCCTGAAAAAGCCCGTTAACCAGGTGTTGGTGTTTGAAGGTCCGATATCACGACCCTCCCCGGACGAGCCGAGTAGTTTGAATGATATCTCGATAGACACCGAAATGATGGAAGTAGATCAGACGCCGGAGGGCATGGAGATAGATGATGCACTCCAGCAAGTCCAGCCGGACGGGGAGCAAACGGTAAATAACCCAGAGGATCAAGGTCAAGACCCCACAACCATGGTCGCAATAAGTGGTGACACGGAACCAACAGTTGAACCGGAGGACATCGAGCGTCGATTGGGCTATGAACCAACCCCGGAAAGGATGGATACACATCTCAAAGGGCCAATTGATGACCCCAGGTGGAAAGATAAAAAGCGACGCCCGACACCAGTTGAGGAGCTCAGATCCATACAAGTTGACCCAAATAAACAAGATTTAGAACTCTTTATTGGGTCGGAGTTGGAGGAGCCTTATAGAAGCCGAATGGAGGAATTCCTTCGGGCTAACCTCGATGTGTTTGCATGGTCGCACGAGGATATGACCGGCATACCGGTGGAGCATGCGTGCCATCGCCTGAACATAGATCCCACAAAGAAGCCTGTCCGTCAGAAGAGAAGAAAATATGGGCCAGACAAGTATGAAGCATTGACCGGCGAGGTGAAGAAACTTTTGGACAATAAACTCATAAAGGAAGCACTATGCCCTCAATGGGTGGCGAATCCTGTCCTGGTCAAGAAACCGAATGGAACGTGGAGGCTATGTATAGACTTCACAAACCTCAATACGGCATGTCCGAAGGATAACTTTCAGTTGCCCCACATTGACCAGCTGGTAGACAATACGACGGGACATGAACTAATGACGTTTATGGATGCCTTTACAGGTTACCATCAGATTGCCATGCATCCCGATGATCAAGAACATACAACCTTTTATACGAACAAAAATTTATTTTGTTGGAAGAGGATGCCCTTCGGGTTGATCAATGCCGGCGCCACATATCAAAGATTAGTCAACAAGATGTTCGACCAACACCTTGGTGACACAATGGAGGTCTATGTTGACGATATTGTAGTGAAGAGTCTTAGAAAAGAAGACCATCTGGAGCACCTCAAGCAAGCGTTCGACATCATGAGGGCGTATAACATGAAACTTAACCCAAAGAAAAGCAGCTTTGAAGTACAATCCGGCAAGTTCTTGGGACATCTCGTGAATCAACGGGGTATAGAAGTTAACCCTTTACAGGTCAAATGTATCCTGGACATGGGACCACCGAAGGATGTACCGGCAGTTCAAAGACTTACCGGATATCTCGCGGCACTCAACAGATTCATATCCAGATCCGGAGATAAGAATAGACCCTTCTTCGAGTCTATCAAAGGCAAGAGCATCTGCAAAAGAACCGGGAAGACCAATTATGTGTGGACGGATGCTTGCCAAAAGGCGTTCGAAGATATAAAAACCTACCTCAGTAATCCCCAGATCCTATCAAAGCCGGTGCCAGGAGAGAAGCTATACCTATACTTGGCGGCATCAGAGGTAGCCATAAGCTCAGCCTTGGTGCGTGCGGAGGGCAAGACACATCTGCCAATATATTATGTCAGCCAAGTGCTGCATGAGGCGGAGCTACGATATTCCCCAATGGAGAAGTTGGCATATGCGTTAGTGATGAGCGTGCGGAAGCTCCGACCGTACTTCTTCGACCATCAAGTGGAAGTTTTAACAACTTTCCCCCTGAGGCAAGTTTTACATAGACCCGATACTACCAGACGATTGTTAAAGTGGTCACTCGAGGTTAGCCAGTATGGTATAACATACGCACCCTGAACAGCGATCAAAGGGCAGGCTCTAGCAGACTTCATAGTAGAGCTAACCTACCCTCAAGATCCGACGAGGGGATGTATATACCCATGGCACCTCTATGTAGACGGCTCAGCAACAAGTTCCGCAGCCGGAGCAGGTGTCGTCCTAGTAAGTCCCGACAAACAAGTATTCACCTCAGCAATAAGATTCGACTTCTTAGCAACCAATAATGAAGCTGAATATGAAGCACTTATTGCGGGATTGAGATTGTCATTAGCTGTGGGGGCAACCAGACTTCAGATTTTCGGAGATTCACAGCTAATCGTATCTCAAGTCCGAGGTGAGTACGAGGCAAAGGACCGACAAATGATCATCTACCAAAGGATCATTGCGCACCTGATATCAAAGTTCGAGCAAGTGTACATTGAATAAATCCCCCGGCTAGAAAACACGCAAGCAGATGCTTTAGCCCGGATAGCCACAAGCACCGGAGAACCAAGCATCTCAGAAGTGGTGGTCACAAAGCTAACTAATCCTTCAACATTTGATTATGTTAATCAAGTGTTGAAGAGGGGGCAACAAATAATCAATAGCCAGCAACAGTCTACTGATGATTGGAGAACACCTATCAGTAAATACTTAACCAACGGAGAACAGCCGGGAGATCCATGGGAAGCACGGAAAATTATGAAACAAGCTGCTAGATACACAATGGTTGAAGGACAATTATACAAGAGAGGAATCTCACTTCCATTACTCAAGTGCCTTTCCTCGGAAGAAGGTCAAAAGGTGTTGGAAGAAATCCATGGAGGGGTATGTGGAAGTCATGCCGGGGGACAAGCCTTAGCCTATAAAACTATTAGGCAAGGTTACTATTGGCCAACACTACGAAAGGACGCTATCAAATATGCTAAGAGGTGTTTGAAGTGCCAACAGTTTGCTCCAAGCATTCATACCCCGACTCAAGAATTGAAATCAGTGTATAGTCCATGGCCATTCGCTAAATGGGGTATCGACTTGATCGGCCCATTCCCTCCCGAAAAAGGTGGAGTAAAATTTGTAGTGGTGGCTGTGGATTATTACACTAAGTGGGCCGAAGCTGAAGCACTAACGACTATAACCCAAGAGAAGATGATAAGCTTCATTTGGAAGAACCTGGTGTGCAGATTTGGGTTGCCATAGTCAATCGTCACGGATAACGGGAGGCAGTTCGACGGAAGTAAGTTAAGAGACTTTTGCACATCTTGGAACATCAAGAAGCATTACTCTACACCATATCATCCTCAATCGAACGGACAAGTTGAAGCCGTGAATAAGGTCTTGAAGCACATCCTAAAGATCCGGTTGGAAGAAAGAAAGGGCAGTTGGGCTGACGAGCTGCCAGAAGTCCTATGGACTTATAGGACGTCCTATAAAACAAGTACCGGGGAGACACCGTTCACAATGGCTTTCGGAGTTGAAGCAGTCATCCCAGTGGAGGTCCAACATCAGACATGGAGGATAATCGAATACAATGAGGAAGCGAATGAAGATGATATGGAGGTAGAAAAAGACTTGATTGAAGAAACAAGAACTTCGGTAGAATTAAGAAATGCGGTCTATAAGCGACGGGCCGAAAAGTATTACAATTCGAAAGTAAAAGATAGAAAATTCCAAATTGGCGACCTAGTGATGAGAAGGATACTAGAAGCCCCGACTGGAGTGTTTGGTCCGAAATGGGAAGGTCCGTTCAAAGTAGCAAAAAGTTGGCCAAATGGGACGTATGACCTGGAGGACATGCAAGGCAATCCTTCAGCATATACCTGGAATGCGGCACATCTCAAGAAGTTCTACCAATAAAGACTTGTGTAAATTCTCTTTAAAAACCTTGCTCGCCCAACATGTATAGGGGCAAGCAGGATCATGCTAAGATAAGGACAAATCTGTAAAAGTCATTATTATGTTGAATAAAGAGGTTTCCTTTCAAATTGGTGTATCGAAAGATGTCTCAAGTTATAAGCTCTCAAGACTTACGAGTCCACAATAAAGGCAAGGTATTGAGACTAACCCTAAGGTTATACCATTAAAAGGGAGTCCTTACCAATCAATAAGCCTGCATCCAAAAGGATGAAAAATGAGGTGTAAATTCGCAATTCCGTAAAAGGAAAAGTAAGACGAATCAATTGAAACACCGTACATAAAATACGAGCACTAAATAACTAAGGCAAAAATATCGATAGCAAAACAAAGTATAAGCAACCCTAATAGAAGGGAAATAGCTAGTTCATTAATATCAAAAGGAGGTTCAAATACATGTGGAGCGCCTTCGAGGGCATCAGAAGCAAAAGGTTGCAAAAGAAGAAAATGCAAAAACAAAAGGAAGAAAATCCCTATCTCTGTACTGGTCGCCGGGCTGGTCGCCACCCTGCTCGCTAGCATGGGCACCAGCTGGTCCATCGACTTGTCCAACCTGCTCGCCAGGTTGTTCGCCAGGGTGGTCGCCCGCCTGTCCGCCGACACCTGAAGGAGAAAGACCAGGGAGGACTTCGAATGGAGAAAGACCCTCAGTGTCCACCATCGCATCATCCTCAACATTAATCTGAAGAGGCGGATAGTTTCCACCAATGATCTTAAGCGTTGAAGGCACAACACTTAAATCAACTCCCATTTCCTCGAGGTCCCCGATATCCACTACTAAACCTTCCTTGAGTGGACGTTCAGTAAGAAAGTCGGTAAACTCCTTCTTTAGGGCTGTCCAGGGATCCTCATTTTCACTAACCGCATGATGATAAGCCCGCAGGTTCTCAGCAAAGGCATACACAAAGCCGAAGTCAGAGGACTCCGCTCGAATATCCGCAACGGCTTCAGCAGTATAGCAGTCAGTGTGTGCAGCCTTAAGATCAACGAGTTCGGTCTGGGTGGCTTGGAGTTCTCTTTCTAGCTCGACAATCTTTCCCCGGGCAACCCTGCTTTCCTCCAATTGTGCTCGGACACTTGCTAGCTCGACCCGGAGACCTTCAGCTTCAGCTCGGGCACTCTCGGCACTTGCAATTGCCGATTGCTCGGCGTCCAATGAAGCCTTAGCTTTAGCTTCAGATATGGCAACTCTTTTCTTCATCTCATCCCTCTCCTTCCTCAGGCTGTCATTCAACACCGCATATGATTTCTCCAGGGTCACAGCCTGCTCGATGGCACGTTGAGCAGTGATAAGAGCACCACTTGAGTGATGCATGGCTGTGCGGATATTATCAGTCAATGATTGGTGCTGGATGATGGCATCTTGGGGTTGGGTCCAGTGATGGACAGCGGACTCAACAGCTCCTCGAACCGGGCCCTTGAGCTCATTAAGAGATTTCGGGGGACGGGCGAGTGTAAACTGGTGAACCAGCGGACTGCGATGCTGATAACGTGAAGGGTCATACCTGCTTAAAGGGCCATACAAGAAAATACTTAGATTTTAGCATGAAGTATAAAGATATTAGAGGTATGAGGCTCATACCCAGCTGCCCGTTCCTGGTCACATCCCAGGTATGTGATGTCAGTTAACTGACCAATCGAGCGGATAGATGCGGAGGCAGTCGGGGTGCCAACAGAAATGGGGAGTGTGGACTCCGGAACCTCGACCCGACCTGAACCTCCCGAACTCGGAGGCCCTGTAACCCTTGCCCTCTTGACAACCTCACTTTCACGCTCAACACGTGAGCCGTCACCCCGTTGTAGCCGTTGGCCACCACCACTCGGAGAGCCACTCGGAGCTTGCCGGTCCTCGGAATGAGGAGCTCGAGGAGGTGCAGTGGATCGGGTGCTCGGACCAGTGCCAGCACCTTTCTTCGCCTTGGCTTCCTGTTGAGCAGCTAGCACGACGGATGGGGGATCTCTTTTGGTCCTCGCCATTCCAAACTTTTGATTTAGGATCCTGAAGGAAGGAGGGATGGCAATAGTGACCTCTACAGCTACAAGCATCAGAAAACATAAAAAGAGTTTATAAAATTTCAAAGGTACAAGTCAAAAGTTTATAAGGGCTATACCTGTGGGACGAGCAACTTGAGCTCGTAAATGGTGAGGAGTTGTAATCAACCCGGAAGTGGTACGACAACTGGACTTGTTCAAATAGTCAAACGTCCTATCCTTCTTATTCCGACGGCAAACGAGGATGCAAGTAAATTTAAATTCTTCGGACAAACTCGTTTTCTTCCAACGCTGAGGGATCAAACCTGCAGCACAAAGAGCAAAGACATCAGGCACAATATCAAAAAATAGTATTCAACATGCAAACGAGTCCTACGCTGCAACTCGCCAAACTCGGTAGGGGACATAATACATCCCCCAAGACCCTCGTTATTGTCCGGCGCACGCCAGTCTCCACCAATGAAGAAGAACTGTTCCTTCCAGTCCCTCACTTTGTTGGGTAATCCTTCAAGGATCTTCATGTCACTCCTTGCCTTCAGGTAATAGTAACCCTGGCCTTCCTCGGAACATTTGCTTAGGCAAAGGGTGTAATTCACCTCCTGAGGGGTCAGGCGATCCTTGTACTTCTCCAATGCAAAGACAGTACAGAGGGATATCAAGTATGTCCAAGCATTGGGTGTCAATTGGGTGATCGCCAAACCCGTCGTCTCCAAGAAGCGACCGATGAGAGGATGCAGTGGCAACGTTACACCGGCGGCCAGAGTGTGTATGTTTATGGCTGTCAGACCCTCCGGTGGGCAGTCGGCTCTTTCTTTCTCCCGAGGAGCGTACATCGTCACATCACAAGGGATGTGATACTCTATACGGATACTGTCGAGGTCATCCTCATCAATAACACTCACTACAGTGTTCGCCTTGTAAGGGGTACGGTCACTTTTCTCAAGTTCCCGGTATTGTCGAGGAGGAGTCGGAAAATCAGTGGCGTATCACTCGTAATATGTCCTCCAGTCGAATTCTTGCGCAACACCTTCGGGAATGGACCTCTCGGACATATGAGGTTGTGGGATGCCGACGGACTCGAACCACTCGGTGATGGAGTCGTCACTGTCATCACTGCTGGAGAGCATCTCAACACCCTCCGGGTCATCACAATCAGGGCGAGCAGAGGGCTGCTCGACTACTTGCTCGCCCGGCTGCTCGCCCGATTGCTCGCCGGCTCGCTCGCCTCCCTCTTTTAGAGGACGTTCCGCCTCCGCACCCTTGGGGTCAGAACCCGCAAGATGGACCGAAGAAAGACCGGCAATTGGGCCACCTTCCTCCATATCTTCCATTGGCCTTTTGCCCAAATTTCGGTGAGAAATCATCCGACTGGAAGATAACGACATGGTTCGAGAAGAAAGGAGAAAAGAGAAAGTTGATCCTAGGATGTGTTAACTATGGATTGCGGGTGTCATCAACGAGATTCCGGTCAGAAATTCCGGCAAAGAATCCGACGAACAATTACACAAAATGGACATACAAAAATTAAAAGAAAATGAAGGTAATGTAAAGAAAAGACGAAAGAGATAGAGGAACTACCTGGGATGTTAAGTCACAAAACCGTTCGCTGGAATAAAGGAAATTACTAAAGTCGTCGGAAAAAGCTCGAAGGATTAGATCACCGGGAATTCCAGAAAGTAATAGTAAATGAGGAAGAAGATGAATCGTAACTGAGAAACCCTATTTATACATTCGGGTTAGAGTGAAAGAGGGAAAAGAACTTCAGGGACTTAGTTGCAAAGTATTTGAAAAGTTTTTGAAGAGTCACGCCTTTTCATGCGACTGATTGGCACCCGAAATGATGAGGCACCTCATTTTCCAGAACGTCACCTCAGTTGCCGAAGAGAGAGAGAGCGAGCAGGATGGCGAGCACCAAGATGAACACCATGTTTCTCGCTAAGTTGCTCGCCCAATTGCTCGCCCAGCTGCTCGTCCGCATGATAGATCAACTCCAGCATATACTGAGGGGCAAATGTTGATAAAATGATCTAAGCTCAAGGATTAGAGAATAACCTAAGTATAAACAAGAATGAAATGTGCAGGCTGCTCGCCCACATGCTCGCCACCATGCTCGCCCCTATGCTCGCCCAAATCTATAGGTGACGGGGCAGCAAGCCTACATGACCATTCCTCAAATGCTCGCCTAAGTGCTCACCGGGTTGCTCGCCCAGATGCCCGCTCAAGCTCTGGTGTAACGAAGCAACGAACCTGTAGAGCTGAGACCGACTTGCTCGCCACCATGATCGCCCTGATGCTCGCCAACCTGCTCTCCCGGCTCATGGGGAGGTAAGGCACTAGACTCCGAGAACAAGCCCGTAATACTCGCCCATCTGCTCGCCACATTGCTCATCGTGTTGCTCGCCATACTACGAGGAAGAGGACCCAAGATGTTCGATGAACCTATGGGAAAGGCGTGGAATGTTATGGTTAGAGTGAGTGGAGCAAGTAATTGAGAGGGTGGCAAGTGGAGGACACGTGTCACCTCCAGAAGCCACATGGCTTGTAAACCTGCCACCTCACCCTAAGAAGGGTATAAATAAGAGGAAAGGCCTCATTTGTAAATGGCTGAAATCCTAATACAAGAAATACATTACAGAAATTTCTCTCTCTACATTTCTCTATACAATTCATATAACTATTCCATATTATATCTTTGATTATTGTTTTGGTAGTTCCTAGGAGTTATTAGCCACATAAAACATCTGATTATTAGAATTGCTCAACACCTGTATCAAGTTAGATATAACAAGATAGAGATAAGATAAGAAAGAGTAAGAAGATATACCAAATCAGCTGATGTGAAGATCAGCTGATTACTTCAGCAGATTATGCCTCAGCTGGATACCATCTGACCACCCTGACAACCCAATCCTTTCTTTCCAAAGAACTGCTCCTCCATCTATCATTCCTAACTCTGCTACTAATTCTCTGAATCTTACCTCTGCTAATGGTTTGGTAAGAACATCTGCTCTTTGCTTCTCTGTGTGAATCTTCTCCATCCCGATGTCTCCTTTCTCAGCATGATCTCGAAGAAAATGATGTCTTATGTCCACATGCTTACATCTGGTATGAAGAACTGGGTTCTGAGTAATGGCTATTGCACTCGTGCTATCACAGAAGATGGGTATCTCTTCTGTGATCACATGGTAGTCCCTCAGCTGTTGTCTGATCCAGAGCAGCAACTACCAGCAGCCATGTACTCTGCCTCTGTTGTGGAAGTAGCTACTGAAGTTTGCTTCTTGGAGAACCAAGATATCAGCTTACTTCCCAAAAACTGACATGTGCCAGAAGTCGATTTCCTATCAATCTTGCACCCTCCATAGTCAGAGTCTGAATACCCACTCAGCTGAAGATTATCATCAGCAGGGTACCAGAGGCCTAGATTGGAAGTACCCTTCAAATACTTCACAATCTTCTTAGCTGCTTCCAGATGAGATTTCTTAGGATTTGCCTGAAACCTTGCACATACCCCTACTGCAAAGCTGATATCAGGTCTGCTGGCAGTGAGATACAGTAGAGAACCAATAAGTCCTCAATATTGTGTCTGATCCACTTTCTCACCAGCCTCATCTGGATCCATGCTAAAGTTTGCCATCATTGGAATCTTAGCTTCTCTGCTGCTACTGACTCCAAACTTTTCTATTAGATTCTTGGCATACTTAGCTTGGCTTATGAAGGTTCCATTGGACATCTGCTTCACCTGCAGTCCAAGGAAATAAGTCATCTCCCCCATCATGGACATTTCGAACTTGCTAGTCATCAGCTTGCTAAACTGATCAGACATCTGTTTGTTGGGGGAGCCGAAGATAATATCATCCACATAGATCTGCACTAAGAGGATATCATCTCCATCTTCTTTTCTGAACAAGGTTTTGTCTATCTATCCTTTGCTGAATCCACTATCCAGTAGGAACTATGATAGAGTATCATACCAAGCTCTAGGTGCCTGCTTTAGTCCATATAAAGCCTTCTGCAACCTATAAACCTTGTTCCCAATCTCAAATCCTGGTGGCTGTTCCACATAAACCTCTTCTGCCAGGTTCCATTCAGAAAAACTGACTTGACATCCATCTAATATACCTTGAACCCTTTGAAAACAGCATAGGCCAGAAACAGTCTGATGGCTTCTAGTCTTGCCACAGGAGCAAATGTCTCATCATAGTCAATCCCCTCTGACTGTGAATACCCCTGGGCTACTAGCCTTGCCTTGTTTCTAATCACTACATCATTTTCATCCTTTTTGTTCTTAAAGACCCACTTAGTGCCAATGACTTTATGATGTTTGGGCCTCTCCACTAGACTCCAAACTTCTTGTCTTGTAAACTGGTTTAGCTCCTCTTGCATAGCTACAATCCAGTTTGGATCTTCAAGAGCTTCATGGATATTCTTGGGTTCTATAAGAGACACATAACAGCTGAATTGAGCACCCAAGTTTAGCTTTCTTCTGGTCTGAACACCCACACTTGGATCTCCTAAGATCTGCTCAGCTGGGAAATCAGACAACTTCTTCTTGCCCCTCTGAGGTGCCATGGTCTGCTCCTCTTGGGTCTTGTCTGATATTCCCCCTTGGTTAGTGTCAGGAGTGAATGTGCCATCATCTGGTGCTGATGAGGGCTTATCAGCTGACTTGGGCTCATCATCTGAATCTGAATCTGATTCTATCCTAGGTACCACTACCTTAATCAGATCTGGCTTGTCTGACAGATTCATCTGATCCACCTCTTCTGCTAGCTTCTCCTTGCTGTACTCATGAATAGATTCATCAAATACAACATGGGGTGTCTCCTCCACACAGAGAGAGACTTTATTAAAGACTCTATAGGCTTTGCTACTTCCAGAATATCCTAAGAATATTCCTTCAGCAACCTTAGCATCAAAAGTCTTTTACTTAGTCTTTCCATTGTCATGGATGAAACACCTACACCCAAAAATATGGACAGAGGAAAGATTAGGAGTTTTACCTTTGTACATTTCATAAGGAGTCTTCCCATGTCTCTTGACTGGTAGACACCTATTTTGTATGAAGCAAGCAGTATTGATGGCTTCTGCCCAAAACCTTTTAGGAGTCTGATATTCAGCTAACATGGTCCTTGCTGCCTCCTTGAGAGTTCTGTTTCTCATTTCAGCTAACCCATTCTGCTGAGGTGTTCTGGCAGCTGATGTCTCATGCTGAATACCATTATCCCTGCAATAGTCAGAAACAATAGAGTTAAGAAACTCAGTACCTTTATCACTTCTGATTCTGACTATGCTGAGGTCCAGCTCCTTCTGAATCCTCTTGAACAACTCCAGCATCTTGACCATAGTCTCATTCTTCTTGAACAAGAACACTACCCAAGTGAATCTTGTATAATCATCAACAATCACCAGTGTGTACTTCCTTCCACTGAAGCTAAGAGGTGAGACTGGTCCAAACAAGTCCATATGAAGCAACTGGAGTGCTTTTGTTGTTGAAGTACTTTGCACATCTTTGAATGAGGCTTTAGTCTGCTTCCCTTTCTGACAAGCATCACACTTCTGCTCAGATGCAAACACCTCATTTGGTAGTCCTCTGACAAGACGCTTCCTTGCAACCTTGTTGAGTGCCTTGAAGTTCAGATGACCTAACCTCTTGTGCCAGAGCCAGCTGATCTCTAATGAGCTTTTTGCAACCAAACATGAATCAGCTGGACAACTTGCAAAATCTGCAAGATACATATTACCTCTTCTGAGGCCAGTTAGTAGCACCTGCTCATTTAAATCATTAATAACAAGGCAAGAGTTCTTAGAAAATCTTACTGAATATCCCTTGTCACAGAATTGGGATACTGACAGAAGATTGTGCATAAGCCCTTCTACATAGTAGACTTGTTCAACTCTTGTTCCTTTGATCAGCAGGGTGCCAACTCCTCTGGTAACTCCAAAATTGTTGTCACCGAACATAACTCTAGGCCCATCAAGCGTCACAAAATCCTGGAGGAGATGCTTCTCAAAAGTCATGTGCTTTGAGCAACCGCTATCAATGTACCAGACATGGCCTTTGGCTTCTCCTCTCTCTATTGGGCTAGAGTTTGCCTGAAATTAAAACTTCAGGTTTTAGGTACCCTTTCTTTGGGTCCTGATTGCTTAGTTTCTACTTTCTGGATCCACTGGTAGAGATCATCCTTATGAGGTTTAGGAGATCTCAACCTTCTACCAAACTTGTCCACAAAGATCATCTCCCTCAGAGGATCTTTTCTGGGGCGATGAGTGATAACAGCAGGTTTGTAGGTGGGCTGCTCAAAAGGATAGTTTCGGCTTGAGCCTCCGAATGACTCATATACTTGGCCGGTGAAGGCTTGCCTACTTTGGTTACATTAAAAGTTACCCAGGGCTGAGGTCAGTTTCGCTTGGGCTTTCTCTGCTGAGATGACCCAGGCTTAACACTCCTCTGCTGATTCTGCTGAGGTCTCCTTGTGTTAGCAGAGCTCTGACTTGGATTCCTCTTCTGGTCTTGGGGCTTTTGAGCTTTGGACTTATGTTGGTTATCAGCAGGCTTCTGAGTTTTAGTACTCTTCTGCTCTGCTGAAACCTTATGATCTCCAGCAGACTTCTGAGCTTTTGAGCTCTTCTGTCCAGCTGGGACCTTTTCTGTCCCTCTGCTCTTTTGCCCTTCTGATCCAGATGCAGTCTCAGCTGGCCCTTTACCCTTTCGAGGATCCCTAATTAATCCACTGTCACCTTTCTTCTTCTTTTGTGGTTTGGGTTTGGGATAACCAAGACCCCTTTTGTCATTCACAGTTTGTGAGGACTCAGCTATTTCAGACACGTCATTCTTTGCCTTAGTCAGCTGGTCCACTTTCAGCTGAAGCTGCTGTGAATTTTTTATTGTCAGTTCATTCTGCTTGAAGAGCTCATCGAACTTAGCTGTCAGCCGATTATGTTCTTCACTCAAAACAGTATTCTCAGAAAGTAGCTTTTCTATCAGCTTCTCCTGTTCCTCACACTTTGCTATTAAGTCAGCAGACTTGTTAGCTTGTGAGTCATAGGATATCACTGGTAGTCTAGCATTTTCCAGATCCTGTCTCAAGCTTTGAACTTCACCTTTCAGACTAGTGTTCTCCTCTTCCAGCTTGGAACAAACTTTTAAGGAGGATTGGAGATCAGACAACAACTTGTGTATATCTGACTCCATAGAGTAGGTAGAAGAGCAAGATGAGCTAACAGAGGGGGTAGGAGAATTTACCTCTTCTACCTTTGCCATAAGACAGATGTCCTCTTCTGACTCAAAATCAGATGAGGATGAGGATGAGCTGATGTCCTGCTTCTCCTCCTCTGCCAGTAGAGCTCTCTTATCAGCAAATCTACGATCTCTCTTGATCCTCTTTTCTTCTCTCTCCCTTGGTGTAAGCTGGGGGCAATCATAGCTGAGATGCCCTGGCTTGTTGCAAGAAAAGCAAACACCATCTCCTCCTCTTCTGGGACTTGGTTCCCTCCTTCTCTCTGGAGACTTGTATCTGGTCTCTTGTTCATCTGATGGTCTTCTGGAATCAGATGACTTCTGGTACCTCCTGGAAGAATCATTCTTGTTCTTCTTCCAATGGGATCTGTACTTCTGGAACTTGTTTGACATCTTGTCAAACTTCTTGGTCAGCAAAGCAAGTTGCTCCTTTAAGCTCATGTCCTCTGGAGTAGAGGACTTCTCTTGACTATCAGCTGCAGCAGAGAAAGAAACATTCTTTGTAGCTGATGAAGTTGGAGTCTCATCTTCTTGGTCTTCTTCTTGGATATCGAACTCATGTGCCTTCAGATGAGATAATAGTGTATGATGACTCATCTCAGATAAATTCTTGGTCTTCTTGATCACAGTCACCTTCACTCTCCATCTAGAAGTAATTGATCTCAGGATTTTGTTATTGATCTCCTTCTCTGAGTAATCCTTTCCTAGAGAACTTGCCTTATTCAAGATATTAGTCAATCTCATATCAAGCTAATCAATTGACTCATCAGTTTTCATCTTGAAAGTGTCAAAAGTGTGAAGAACAGCTTGAAGCTTGTTCTCCTTTATCTGATCAGTTCCTTCACACATTAAGGAGAGTTTCTCCCACATCTCCTTAGCTGTCTTGCAGGTTTTGATCTTTTCAATGTACTCCTTAGACAATGTCTCGATAATTTCTATCCTGGCCACTTGATCCAGATTGAAGAGCTTTCTTTCAGCATCATTTAGTTCACTTTTCTTCTTCTCTGTCTTCCTTCTTTCGTTGATCTCAACTTCTGGAGTCTTGCCATCACTTACTCCTTCCCAGAAAAACTTGATTGGCCCTTCCTCCAGAACATCTAGCATCCGATCATGAATGGCTCCAAGGTGATTCTCCATTCTGAATTTCCATTAATCATAGTCTTCTATGGAGAATTCTAGCAACTTTCTCGTCTTGGACCTACTCTTCTTGTAGGAAGACATATCTGCAAGAGATTAGATAAAATGCACACAAAATTTTCTAAAACAATTTTCACGGATCTGTCCAGGTGACCACCAAAAGCTTTCTCAGGCTGTGGTCTTTTGGACACACAACTCTGATACCACTTGTTGGTCCCAAAGACAGGTTATAGAGAAAGAATACCCTTAAACAAGTCTAGAAGTGGGGGTTGAATAGACTTGTAGGGATTCAAAACCTTTTTCTGAATTTTTGGCTTATTTCAAAAACACCAGACTACTTGAGATAATCTGAATTTGAAAGTTGTGCGCTGTGTAAATTTGTGCGGAAACGTTTTTGAAGAAAATCAGTTTTAGGTGATGTGCACAAGTAAAGAACAGAAAATAAAGGCACGGGACACGAGGGATTTATAGTGGTTCGGACAAATGTCCTACTCCACTCTCCACAATCCAACTGGAATTGTGGGGCTCTCCACTAACTTTACTCACTCACTCTCTCACTCACTTCGAGAGTACTACTCTCTTATAAAACGTCAATGCTTCAGAAGCAATCGACTTCTCACAGCTTCTACAAAGCTTTACAAAGAATCAGTATGAATATAGGGTGTTGAGTGGGAGTAATGATTTTGACAGAGTTTCGGCAAGCTTAAAGTGCATGTAAAATCCGATACTGAAATCATCACTGTTACTCTAATTTATAGGGTCAAATAACTAGCCGTTGGGATGGACTAGAAATCTGCGATCCTATAATCTCGTATTCAATCAATCATTGAGATTGATTGAATCTCCTTCTTGATTCCCGTCAATCTTCGCGATCTACAATCAATCAAGTTTGTCCCCTTGATTGATTGATCTTCTATTCTGGGAATCTTCCTTCCTTTTGTAGCAGGTCAACCCTTGAATTGATTCCGTAAAATCTGGGCATAGCACAAGACTTCAGCTGATCTGTCTCCTCAGCTTGTGTATCAATCTGCTGATACTTGGACCTCAGCTGATGTGCAAGTCTGCTGGATTGCACCTCAGCTGGTCTTCTGAACCTTGTCTGGAAACTCTTGATCCTTGGTCCTGTCATGTCTGCGACGTGCTCAGCTGATCAGCTGATCTTCTGATATCAGCTGATCTGTCTCTTTTGATATCAACTGATCTGAACTCTTCTGATGTTCTACTCTTGATGCTCCAGTGTCAGCTGCTTAAGTCTTCTGTCTTCTGAAATCGGCTAAGTCCTCAAGGTCTTAGCTGGTCTTCTTTTCTACGATAGCTTCGGATCTTCTAGGTAGCAGGGTGAATTCCCCCTTATCCAAACCTATCTAATCCTAACTACACATCAGCTGACTAACAGGTACAGCTGGTCCTATTACAAGCTGATTGGTTTATTATATCATCAAAACAACTAACAGGAATATCCTAACACAATTTAATAGATTTTAAAAATAAATAATGAAAAAAAAGTGAACGCAAAAAGAAAAAGTAGTTAAAAAAGAATGAAAAAAGTTAGTAAATAAAAAGAAAAGTAAATAAAAGCTCAGAATATTCTCAAGCTTCTTAGACTCCTTGAATTTAAAATAAAATTGGAACTTTAAAAGCATGTGAATATTTGCAATATATTTATGAAGATCTTCCTTTGTAACTAACACGACATATCCTTAAAAATAAAATAAAATAAAATAAATTTAGAAACAAAAAACATAAAGATAAATAAAAAGAATTACAAATGTAAAATATACGTCTAAATTATTCAGAGAAGATCTACCCATAAATAAACAAAAAATATTTTAGAATTAATCATCTCTATCTTATATTCAATCAAATTAATCCAAACTCTTGATCACAAAGTAAACACACCCTTACCTGATTAGTTGATTAGAGAATTAATCAATTGCGATATATATTATGCTTGGAAGAAAATTTGTACAAACCTGTTAATCTTGTGGTCTATACTCTATAGAAAGATATAATATATAAAAAAAATTACATCACTAATATAATGAAATATATATTTGAATTTCATTCAAATATTTAAACATAAGATAAATTATGATTGAATGAAATGAAAGTGAGAATTTTGAATGATATAAAAATGATCATCTTCATAATTGATATTGACTTGAAATGTAATTGTGTTTAAATTTATTTTAAATTAATTATGTAGTGTTAAAATTTTATTTAATAATATATTTATTATCAATTATTGTTATTATGTATATTATTAAACATTTAATTATAATGATTATTTTTATGAATAGATAATTGTAATATAATTAATTATATTTTATTAGTTACAATACAAATATATATTTTAAATAAGAATGCGATTTTTATTTTAAAATAAAAATAATAAAATTATTATATTATTAAATAAAAAAATGATTCCTCAAATAATAAAATAACTAAAATCATAATATTAGGAAGAAATGACTACTCTTTATTTTTGGGAATCATCATTCTCTACGAAACCATGATTCAAATTAACTTTTTTTAGCAAACATATGATTAGAATAAATTCATAAATACTAACTTCATTCGTATGCTATTGCATTATACCAATCGGTCCCATAATTTTTTTATGTTGACGCCACATATAGTTACTCTATAGAAAGATATAACATAAAAAAAATTTACATCTATAATATAATAAGATATATATTTGAATTTCATACAAATATTTACACTGAATGATTGTGGTAATGAAATTCAAACTAAAATAAAATTTTCTCAATCCATCATTTAAAAAAAAAGCATAATGTCAAAAGTGGATAGAACACTTAATCGGGTAGATCACTCTAAAAAAAATTATCAATCTGTAACAATGTACTTATACATGTATATCATCTTGAGATTGTTTAGAAACTCCTGAAGCAGTTTTAATGAAAAAGGTACAATATTCATATCATCATTGACCTTCTAAAAAATTCAAAAATACTTTAATAAAATAAATTTTCCTGCAAAAAGAAAAACAATAAAGCAATTATATAGTTGAAAATGGAAGCTAATTGTGTGTGTGTATATATATATATTACTTAAATAAAGAAAATGCATTACCTACGAACCTAATTTAAGTGTAATGTATGCAAAATTGTAGCATCAATTAAATATCTTAT
>JAPKLY010000424.1:111037-175047 GCA_026898435.1 Prunella vulgaris | reverse complement strand
TATATATATATATTACTTAAATAAAGAAAATGCATTATCTACGAACCTACTTTAAGTGTAAGGTATGCAAAATTGTAGTATCAATTAAATATCGTATTCATTAATCAATTAATCAAAACATAACGTCTCCCTAAGTGATGTTAAATATTAATGCCATAAAAAATATTACAAAAATAAAACAATTATGTAAATAAATAATTGAAGTTAATTGTTTATATATATATATATATATATGTATATATTACTTAAATAAAGAAAACGCATAAGCTACAAACCTACTTTAAATATAGTGCAAAAAATGTAATGCATGAAAAATTATAGCCTCAATTAAATATCTTATTGATTAGTCAATTAATCAAAATATAACGTCTCCCTAAATGACGCTGAATATTAATGCTATAAATATTATTCTAAAATCAATTAATTAAAAGATCCAATGGATATAAATCGCAAGAGAAAAAATGATCATCCATATAGAAATAAGTATACAAATAGTTCTATTATTTAAATATTTAATAAATATTTAATTAGATTTACTATATATAATCATCATCCATAATTGAAGATATTTAATTGGATTTATATATAATTAGAAATAATTATTGATTGAAATAAGAATATGACTTTTAGAATAATTATTTCAATTATGTATTTCTATAATTAAATTAACAAAACAATTAGCTAATCAATAAATAAGTTTATTATGATACAAATTTCATATTATAAGTATTGATTTTGTGCACTTATAACGGTGATTTCAAATAAGTATGAAATTTGTAATTAATGCAATTGATGTATAAAGATTAGCAATAAGACTTGATTTAAAAAAGACAATAATAATAGTTTTAGGTGTTTTTTTTAATTATTTTTTATGACAATTGTAACGAAAATTGACTATGAACATGATTAAATGATATTAATATTATAAAAAGTAATAATAATAGTTGTACATGAAAAGTCATTACATTCAAGTGCAATTTCTCATCATCCAAAATATAAAAAAAATAAAAATTGTTTTGGTCAATGAATTTTCATAATTAAAGAGAGAATTGCTGAGACGAAATCCGGTTAGTATATGGGACATCATTGTCTGTCAACATGTCTTTTCCTTATTTGGCGACGCCCTCTTATTTACTGCAACAATTGTAGTGAAGTGAGAATCACAGAGACAAAATTCGAGTAGTATATGAGACATCATTGTCTATCAACATGTCTTGTCCTTATTTGGGGACATCCTTCTGTGATGATATGATGTGCATGAGAGGTAAATATTTTTTTTTTGCTAGGAAAAAATCTGATCAATTTACGTATACAAACACAAAATTAGTCATATTCATTGACCAAAGTAAATCGTAAAAATTAAAGAGATTGAGAGAAAACTTTTGATTTTCTTATTCTTTGATAAAAAAAATTCAACAGTCAAATTATAGAAAAAAGGGCCTAAAGTAATTTGGAAATTCTTAGGAGTACTAATTAAGACTTCTCAAATAAAGAGGCAAGACAGAGTACTCAAGCATTACCTCATTTACAATGAAGATGAATTTGATTCATTCAACTTTGCAAGCTTGACGTTCTGAATGATAAAATCTTGTATCAGTTGGGTCATATTGTGCAAAGAAAAGAAAAATGTTTGTGTGAGGAAAATTGATAATTGAGATAGGTTATTTATAGATGGGAAGATTGTAACAGATTCGTTAATTAAGACATACCATATAAAGTAACAGATAATCGGACGGTTGAGATAAAATTTGAAAAAACGATCTATGGCCCAAACGAAATGGCGCCAAAACTATAAAAGGTAAAATAGCTCCTATTATATATTTATGATAGTGGATATATTAATTTGTATTCATCAATGAACATGTGATTATTTCAGTCAAATAAGTTTTACCATGAAGTTGTTTCATATTGTGCTTTTCTTTTTTTCTTTTTAAGTATATGCATATTCAACTTTTTAATTAATTAATGTCTTCCCTAATTACTTATTTTTACTGATTATATCTTATTATGCATGATAGCTCCTTGAGAGTTATGCACCCAAGTGTAGGTTGATTTCAAGTAATAAAATTTCTCGGGAGACCGAGTGTCGAACCACAGGGAGATTTGGAAGAAAAAGATATTATCTAGTTAAGAGGTTTCAATAAAGTAACAAAATACTAGAGCTTCGGGATTCCACTTTAGATAAAAATACTAGAGTTATGATCTTGGTTATCTTTGATAACTCAATCGAAATCTAACAATCAAGTGATTTCAATCGGAAGATATAACTTTGAGCACATATAATATTTTTGAAAAGTACCTTTAGACCTTCGAACAAGTTTATAAAATCAATAGTTGATGTGTAAAACTAAGCATTTGTTGTGCCAATAAGTCTACAACAAATCAAAGTAATGACACATCAAAACCTCTCTTAAAAACTCTTTAAATGACTAAAGGATTGAAACTTTGAAAATCTTTATTGAATAACCAAGAACATTACTAATACTTTACTAAAGCTTCATCCCTAACTCTAGTAAAATATTTAGCTACTCATACTAATACAATAAGAACTCATATTTCTAAGAGAGATACTAGACTAAGATAGAAGGATTACAAGGAAAATGGGATGCCTTCAAGGGTTGCTAAAGGGCTCTTTATATAGGCCTCCAAATAGTGAATCATGGAGACTTTAGCAACCAATTCACGTGGCCCGTAAACATCAGTAATTTAATTGCCCTTTCTGTCCTAATTTCATCTTGAATTCTGAATGAAAGTTGTAGGCCGTTGGATTATCTTTCCAAGGAGTCTAAGATCTCAAAAATTGGATCTCTATATTGTGAGTTATGACCATAATAGTGGAGTTGGTAAAACTGGATTGTTTTTCTCCGCGAATTTATGGTGGTCTATTGAAAAGCAGATATCTCAGCTTGCACAAAATCAACGCCTTTAATATTTTTACTGTGTCTTGATGAATTTCATGGCTAACCAATGGCTTTGGTCTTGTGTAAATTTGACTTTTGTGTGAATTATGGTGAATTGTTTCCCAACATGTGTACTGAGATGGCGGAATTCTGAAGCCCTTGCAGTGATTGTCATTTTGACCATTGAAGACTAAACTTTTGACACTTGAGCCCTGAAGACAAGTTGTAGAGAAACGAATTAGTGATCAAATAAAACTGGAATTGGTTCAATTGGATTAGTGAGGCTCCAGATATTGTGGAAATACGAAAATGTGTTTTGAGTCCAAACATTGGACAGAAATGGAGTCTTCACTTTTGAGTACAAATACAATCCAAACTTGTAAAATTGGATCACTAACATGTCGTAAGTATTTAGTACATTGTCTTAGGTGTTCAATATCATAAAATTTGGATAAGTATAACTCCACTTAAGACCTCAACAATGTACAATAGACATAATGGCCATGATGAATTATACATATGTCTCTTATTTATATAGAAAACATAAATACTTATAACTAATTAGAAAGTGTGAAATTATATATAAATACGCTAAACAATACATTATAGTACCCAAAATAATACACAAAATAGGTAAAATACATGCATACTTATACTGTAATCACACTCCCCAACCAGCTCATTACTAGTCCCTAGTGATGAAAGAGTAACATAATTTTGTGACGATGCTTAACTTTGCATCTTACCAACTCTTTGTTATAATATATCTAAATTAACAAACTATTGCATTTTAAAACTATTTTATGTTCAATACAATCTAAATAGATAGTTTAATAGTCATCCCCTGTTGTGCTCAAGTTAAGTGACCAAAAGGTATGGAGTTCACGTCATAATTCTATTATCTTGATATTTTACTATGGTTAACAACTTTCATGATGAATACATATATATATATATATATATATATTTTGTTTTTTAACAAGATAGTTGTTAGAATAAACAACTTTTGCTAGTGGATTTCGCACGCCTTACATCTCTCAATGTGGCTAGTGTTTACGCTCAGACTCTATATCGTGAATATTTCTATCATAAGCTTGGTTATACATTCGTCAGTCAATCAACAATGCATGAAACATAAATTAGAAGGACTTTATTTGGTTGTAATGAGGCTTAGGGTGAAGTTATGAAGAAAATCGGCTCTGGATTTTGACTCAAAGTGGTCTGCAACCAAATGTAGGAAGAATTATATTTAGGCTTTGATTCGCATCTTCAAATCTCTTCAATACTGTCATTCGTCATCCTCATCATTATTCTGATAAACATCACTTTTTTTTTTCTTTTTTTTTGTTTTTTTTTTTTGACACCTTCACAAGAATAATTCACCTTATTCACACTTTGAGAACTGATAATTATGATTTTGTGGTAAAAGAAAAGGTTTTATTTAGGCTCAAAGGGGTTTACTAAGGCATTGAAAAATTCGGTAGGTTTTATTGGAAAAGAAAGGTAAGTCTTAATTGCCTTCATCATTCTTATGTCTGCATACAGAGTGACTGATACAGATTCAAAACAAGTTCTGAAGAACATAATTCATGACAGAGTATCTCACATAAAAGAATGCTCAAACATGTTATTTAGGCACAAATTCTCACAGGGTAGGTTCATATCCACTAAACAAAAGTTGCAGTTTTCTAATGTAAATCTTGTTAAAATAAATTTTTTTTTTTTCAACAATCAATTGCAACCATTTGTAAAATAGAAAAATTAGTAGAATTATTCAATTATAGTCCATAATCTTTTGTCACAGTGTGTGTGAAATGAGGATGACTTATAAACATCTATTAGAATGTACTTAACCAAAATAGAAAAAAAAATGTATTAAGTTTGTTAAATAACATATATTAAAATTAAGACATCAGTAAATTTAAAAAGTCGTGGTTGTGATGCGTCTCAAAGGTACAAAGAAAAGGTTAATTTTCTTAACCCCTTTACTCTGCCATCTTTATAGTGTTTTTAATTTTTTTTTTAACTTTTTATTTTTTAAATTTTTTTGGATTTTTTTAAAAGTACTCAACTAATCCCCACCCCCCAATTTAAACAACACATTGTCCTCAATGATGAATAGACGAAATTGTAAACGAGGAGAGATTACCTGATTCCACAGAGAAATTTGTAGCAATAAACCTGAAATACGCAAACAGACACACACACACACACACATATATATATATATATATATATATATATATATATTTTACAAATGTAAATCTAAATCATCCTGACTTATTCTGGATCGAGTTCCTAACCAGATTACCTGAGACGTGATTGGGCAAATTTTAATCTCACAGGCATTGAGTTTTTCTATTAATTGTTCTGGATCTGAATTTGCTGTAAAGAGTTGACGTTCTGATTCTTCAATAAACCTTGTTGCTTCACATGATCCAAAAAAGTTAGTAGCCCATCATAATAACCATTAATATTCAGTAGTCCCACAGGTTTTGAATGAATACTTAAACATGACCAACATACAATGTTAAATATTTCTTCCAAAGTAAGAATACCACCTGGAAGGGCTATGAATGCATCAGAGATTTCTATCAATTTTGGCATTCTGTCAATTAAGGATGAAATCTGTATTTCCTCACCAATTGTAGTAGGATTAACTCTTTTTATACCTGTGTGAACGACTCCCTGAACTTCAGATCCTCCCCAAGATGCTGTCAAGGCAACATTACCTACCAGACCAAGTGTGCCTCCTCCGTGTACTAGTTTGATATTTCTCCGAGCTAGTATACCACCTAGCTTATTTGCTACTCGAGCAAATTCTTTATTAAGACTATTTCCAGCTCCCCCTAGCTTATTTGCACAGCGCACCTGATGCACAAGAGACTTACTCATTTTTCTACCTTTTATTATCGCTATACTATATTTTTGTTTGCCTTAGTCTTGTGTGCGTGTGGTGAACCGTGCAATTCAAATGTATTTTTATAAAGTTACACCATTTATTATTGAAAAGCCACACGTGTTCTTACTAAAAAATGAATTTTTAAAAATACACCTTTCAGTAATAAAATATATGACTTTTCAGTAGTATTTTGTGTAATTTTTTAAAATTGCATCTAAGTTGCACTGTGCACTTGGTGCACAAGAGACTTACTATTTTTGTTTTTTTTTCTTTCAAATTTTATATCCATTAGTCCACCTATTAATCTTATAAAATAAGAAGTTTAGATGAAGTGTTAATCTAATTAAATATAATATATAACTAAAAAAATCTCTACTCCCTCGGTCTTAACGTAAATTTTACATTTAATCATCTGAGGTAAGTTGTGTGTTATTAGGATACCAATTTGAATCTCTTATGTGATCTTTCCATTACAAATAGAGTTACATTATTTTTTGTATGCATACATCTTTATCCTCATTCTTTAACTTTGCAACCTTGTTACCCTGATCATTAGTAGATAGAATTTTTGAATTTGGTACAATATCTTAAACATGCCCTTTCCAACAGAAAATATGTTCTGTAAAATAGAGTTTTTATATTTTTTTGCAAACAAATATGTATATTGAAATTCATATCTTTAGCAATACCTTTTTAGAAAGTATAATATCTCTTCATTATTTTCTTTTTGGAGAAAAAGATACCCCTTAAGAATGTTCTGTAAAACAGAGTTCTTAAAATATTTGATTCAATATATTTAATGAAATTAAAAAATTTATCATGATCTGGTAGAATAATTTGATATTAAAATAAAGAATTTGAAAAGCAAAACTAAATAATCAATAAAGCAGAACCGATTCGCATCAAGGACATCCCTGTTAGGTTCTTTAATTCTGCTTTCCTTTGTATTTTCTTTGATTGGAAACATGTCAAAAAGACACACCAAGCTGACTAAAGTTTACAATAGAAACATGAATCCAAAATATATATTTGACTTGAAGAGTTCGAAATTTATCAATAAGAGTGTTGATAGAATTTACTAATGATGTTAGCTTATGTGGCTATTATAATGTATTAATTCTACCAAACAATAACTCAAGAAATATGTTCTTGAGTAGATAATATAGAGAGAGAAAGTGAAGAGTTTAGAGAGAGAGAGAGAGAGTAATGTGTATTATGATTAAGTTGGAGAGATAATAGTACAAGAGAGGCCTATTTATAGGTGTACATGTGTGAGGTGGCACCTTGTGGACCTATTTGGCTCTTAGGTCGTCTCAGCTCATCACACATGCTACCCTTACAACGCTTTTTGTCCTACTACACATCTATTTGCCCCCTATATATACGTTGCCCATGCATTGACCTTAGGCGAGCTTCGTGGCCGAGCTTCCAGGTCTTGTGCAATTCCGGAGCAGTGTTGGGGGTGGACCCGAGCTGGGTCTCTTCGATTGTAGGCGGGCTACCCTTCTAGCTGGCGAGCTCCTCATGCTTAGCTAGTTATCGGGCCAGGTTTCTCAAGGGCTCGGGCGAGCTCCCTTCTTACCTCGCCGAACTTCCCTGTGTTAACCTCGACCCAAGTCGATGACGAAGCTTCCATATACGCTGGCGACCTACTTAGCCTTTGGGATAATTCCGTGATTATCCTCGGATAGTTCGCCTATCAACATTTGCCCCCAGCTTGCTCACATCATGATATTTCTAATGTGTGGGCGAGCTGATTCGCCCCCGTGGACGAGGGCTCGAGTGTTGGCAAACTACTACTGGGTAGGATGCCGAGCTTGTTCGCGAGCTCCATCACGGCAGTTTGGGCACCGACGTGGGCGGGAATTGAGGCGTCGTGCACGCCTTTTCAGACCCCGGTTCCCGCGCCCCAATATGACAACTTTCAAATTTTTTGCAATCTGATCCCCACACTTCCCGAATATTACAGCTCACCCCGACGCCTATAAATAGGAGGAGGCGAATTCATTTTTCACTTTCACATTTTTGATTCTTTCGAGATTTTTTCCGGCGATCATTTTTATTGCATCCGACGGATTTTCGAAGGCTCCTCAAGGTAGAATCCGAGTTCTTCTTTCTTTCCTTCTTTCTTTTGCAGATTTTCTCCGAGTTTCTGGAAATTTTAGACGTTTCCGGTGACTTTTAGATTTTCCAATCATTCTCGTCCCGTAACTCCGGCGGTCAGATTTTCTTCGAGGATATACATACCTTTCAAACTCCGTCTCAACCATGTCAACCCATTCTTCGAGTCGGACTTTGTCAAACTGTAACCCCGAGAAGCACCCCGTAACAGGAAACAAGCCAATCCCTCTCATCACTCCAATAATGGTCGACTTGGGTTCTGAGGCAGCCTCCGTAGCTCGCCCAGATTCCAGTGAGCTACTTGGCGAAGTCCGAACCGACTCAGGGGAGAAAACGACCAACTCTGGCCAGAGCGAAGAATCCTACCTCCGCGAACTCTGGCAAGGTTTTGAGTTGGCTTCAAACGACGCCCTGGCCGAGGATGAGGAGGTCACCGAGGCCGTAGAGGAGGTCGCCGAAGTCAACGAAGAGGTTGCCGAGGCCGCAGAGGAGGTCGCCGAGGCAGATGAACCTGGGGGCGATCTCGACAAAGTGACCGCCGAATACCTCCGTACCATTGGTTTCCTAGAGCCTCAACTTCTCGAGCACCAAGTCCCTGACGAGATTGTCCATCCTTTCGATTGGGAGGGGTACATTGCCGAGCATGTGGCGAGCTTTCCTTGCCCGGACTGAGTCTTTGAAGACCCGGAGGAAATTGCAAAATCCGATTACAAAGCTGGCGAGGTCGTGAGCATTGTGAATGAGTACTCCCTCCCCAACATATGCAAGAAGTTTCACATCCCGCTCGATATTTTCATGTATGCTCCAGAAAAGAACGAGCGGGCCGATTCACCTCCTGAAGGATTAACCGCCATCAACATTCATACTCTCGAGGCCGGGCTCACACTGCCCTTGCACCTGATTGTTGGCCAATTCCTCATTGACAATAATCTCGCCATCACGCAGCTTACACCGAACGCCTGGAGCAATCTCCTTGCCGCCCTATCCGTCTTCGGATTAGAGGGTTATGAAAACCGACTAACCTCGTCGGATCTGGGCGAACTCTTCATCGTGACTGGGCAGGTAGAGGATGGCAAGGGGTACTATTACCTCAAAGCTCGCCCCGGGGAGAAGTTCCTCGGGGTGCTCCCGAACAAAGTCCGTGATTGGAAGGAGCAATTCTTCTTCATAAGCGGAGACTGGCGAGCTTTTGACACTTACTCCAGGCGAGGTGGCCGTATCCTCTCCCCCGAGGGATACAGGGAAGCTAGCAGTAGGTCGCCCATTTCGGTGTGTGTGGGTTAGATTAGATTTACTAATCTAATCTTCTTTCTTTTTGCAGTTCCGAAACGCCACACGTCTAGCCGAGGTAGGCCAGAGGTGTCGGCTGAGTTCGACCTGGTGCGAGCTATCTGTAGCTTGAGGAGCGAGAAGGACAGGGACGTCGCCCATTTGTGTAAGCACCATTGCCTCCATCTCGCTGGTCTTCACACTTTGCCCAATCACCTCACTATCCAAGGCCCCGAGCTCCCAGGTAACGAACTTATTGGAGCTCGTCACCCATGACATATAGCTCGCCCAGATACTGACCCCGTCGCTTTGGTTTTTGCAGGTGGTAACTGGGTTGCCTTCCCAATTGCTGAAATCCCAGAGGCTTATCACGTGCTAGCTCGCCAGATTGCCATGGGTCCCCCTCGTCCGAATAGACTGGCCCTACCCTCAACCCTCGCCCTCGAGGCGAGCAAGAAAGTCGAGCTCGCCGCGAAGAAGGGTGATGCCGGGGGTTCCGGGGCCCAGAAGGGGCCGGCCAAGGCTCCAGCCAAGACTTCTCAGGTCGCCCGGACCAACCGGGGAGGTGGGCGAACCGGGGCCACGCCAGAGCGAACTTCCCAACAGTCTATAAGGGGACCCCAACGCGGCGACGGGTCCCAGGTCGGCGAAGGCGATGTGCGAGCTCGCAAGAAAGCACAGACCCTTCTGCACGACGAGGAGGAGCCCGAACAGGCCGAGCGAGCTGACACCAGGTCGGCCCAAGGTAGGTCGGCCCATTCGACTGCTCCATTGGCGGTCGCACCTCTACGAAGGTCGCCGCCTTCCTCTTTTCCTTTTGGGGTCCAAACCAACGATGACACGCTCCTGGGCTGGGACCCCGAACGAGCTCAGTAAGTAGCTCGCCACCTCTGCCTTGACCCTCATCGTTTTCTTATGTTTTTCTTCTCCAGCTCTAACTGTCTTGCCTTCGCAGCTATGCCCCCATCGCGCACCCTAACCGACATGAGGCCATCCACGCTTATGAGCGATCTCGCTCTTTGACCTCCATGCGCAGCCTTCCTCCGGGTCTTTCCCGGAATACTGTGAGCGAAGTACCTCGGCATTAGTCAAATCCTCAACTGGCGACTATAGAGGGGCAGAACCTGGTCAAAAACGCCTTACTCTCGATGCATTATGCAAGCGGGCTTCTGCTACCTAACCAAAGGGTAATCGACCAGGCGACCCAACTCAAGGCTGGCCGCCAGGAGAAGAATGAGAACCTGATCAAAATAGCAGAGTCCTTGGACAAGGCAAAAAGGTTGGCGAAGCTCGCCGAGGAGAAGGCCGCCGCATCTCTGACCTCTGAGCAGGATGCCCTCAGACAGCTCGGCGACCTTCAACGCAAGCTTGCCGGAATCCAGCAGGACATGGAAGCCAGGATAAAGGCACTCCTGCAACCAGCCACTCCTTCTCCAACTGCTCTAGAGACTTAGTTTCTTTATCTTTGTTTTCTTTAGTAGCTCGATCGTTCGATCGTTTTCTCCACACCTCGGCCCCAGCCTGCCTTGGAGGACCTCCCTTCTCATCGATTGGTGGGTGACGGATGCTTTGGTATAGGCCGAAGCTCGCCCGGTATGCGGAGCTGGCTCCTCCACCACCTTGGCTTTCCCAGCGTGCTCCCGGTGTTGGCGAGCTTGAGCCGAGCTCGCCTCCTGTTCGGTGGGGAGCTCGCTGTATTGACCCCGGGTCTGGGTGCCCTGGGTCGGCCTTGTTTGCTCCCTAGCCTCGTTGGCTGGAGCTCAGCGAGGTACCAGGGTTAGCTCGTCGAGCTGCCTTTGTTACAACCTTTGCAGGGTTGCGATTGTGCGTTGGAGCTCGTCGGGGTTGTTGGCGAGGTCCCTCAGGGCGGGGTTCAGCTCCTCCTGAGTTACCGAAATCCGCTGCAGAGGTCGTGGAGCATTGTTCTTCTGGGGAGCTCGGGGCGAGGTCTCCCCCTCGGCCTGGTCCTGGTTGCCCCCTTCCACCTCCTGGTATTCGCCGAGGTTTGTTCCTTAGGCATTTTAGGATTTCGCTGGGGGAAGGTTGCCGAGGTTAGTAAGGAAGGTCACCGAGGTTCTTGACTTCCAGCCAGGGTGAACTTGCTCGGGTTTTTGTCTAGCTTTACGTGTAATAAATTATCTAAAATTTGGTTTATCCGTGTACACGCGTGCATTTGAAAACCTTTTCGGGCAGAATTTATGGGTCACGAAAATCTGGGTTTTTACCCAAAAATCTGGGTTTTTGTTCAAAGAGTGAAATATGTGTGTATCTTCAAGTGTTCTTGAGTCTTGGTCAAGAACACCTTCAAATCTTCAAACCTTCAAACAACTCTCACTATTTGCTCTCAATTTTTTTGGGTCGGCCCTTCCTCTAGCGCCAAATTGTTGATAGAATTTACTAATGGTGTTTGCTTATGTGACTATTATAACGTATTAATTCTACCAAACAATAACTCAAGAAATATGTTCTTGAGTAGATAATATAGAGAGAGAAAGTGGAGAGTTTAGAGAGAGAGAGAGTAATGTGTATTATGATTAAGTTGGAGAGAGAATAGTACAAGAGAGGCCTATTTATAGGTGTACATGTGTGAGGTGGCACCTTGTGGACCTATTTGGCTCTTAAGTCGTCTCAGCTCATCACACATGCTACCCTTACAACGCTTTTTGTCCTACTACACATCTATTTGCCCCCTATATATACGTTGCCCATGCATTGACCCAGGTTTCTCAAGCTTAGCTGGTTGTCGGGCCAGGTTTCTCAGGGGCTCGGGCGAGCTCCCTTCTTACCTCGCCGAACTTCCCTGTGTTAACCTCGACCCAAGTCGATGACAAAGCTTCCATATACGCTGGCGACCTACTTAGCCTTTGGGATAGTTCCGTGATTATCCTTGGATAGTTCGCCTATCAACAAAGAGCACAGACAAAAATAATACTTAGTTTCCTAAATTTATAGAATAAATAAAAAAGCCAACAAATATCAAAATATAAAAATCTCAGACAATTCTCTGTTTTTCTAATCCTGAAAGTTAAGGCTAATTACCATTGTTGCAACTGCTCTTGTGTTTATGAGCTAAAGTTGATATATTTTCAAGACAAGCGATATATTATTTCTGTATGAGCCATTTTCATCGGAATAGCTCTCTAAACCAGCCCTCCACTGCTGCAGTTTCTATCTATTTTGCTCAAAATATTGTTTTAGCCTATATTAGCTTGATCTCATCAATTAAAGTGAGACAATCTAAAATGGTAAATTCAAATAAATTACCATAATGTCAGGGAACAGAAAGGTTGCATATATCTGTGAATAGGTAAAAATCATTAATGAGCTCCACTCAATGCCTTGAACACCTTAATCCACATGTTCCATAACAACTGTCATTTGCTGCGATCAAATTTATAACTTTATCTTCTATCCCTAATTATCATTGAGTTTAATACATTCGTAGAAAATCTTCTGTTAGTATTAAAGAAATTAGAATAATAATAATGAGCATTTATTTAATTATCATAATTGAAAAAGAAAAAACCACAACCACAAAAATAAATTAGTGAAGTTCCCCTGTTCAACAGCCGCGAGCCCCTAGCCCTGGTCAAAAGCCACGATTTTTCACTTGCAGTGGCTTAATCAGCCCTTGCTATATAGTCTCACTTACAAACTAATCATTGGATTAATGCATGCTTTGTTTATCAGAAAAAGCTAAAGGCAAGAATAGTAGATCAGCTGGTGTGTCAGATATCTAGCAAGCTGTAATATTTTTTTTATTTGGTGTGTATGTATACCCCTTTTTATATGCCACCCATCATTTGATATGATGTATATCGACTCCTTTTGCATTAACATATTTTCATATGTATGCTAGGCAGAAAAGCTTGGTAAAGATTTTTTATTTTTGTATAATCTGCCAAGACCATATTCTAAAAGCTAATAGGTTGGGGCAAACCTGGTAAGTTAGTGAATGAATACATATTGAACTTCCATTTACCTCGTCTCATTAATGTTTGAAACTTAAAAGTTGGTTGGGATCCCTTATATTTTATGGTATGAAATTGCTTCATTTCTCCTCCTTGTGAAGTTGGATGGTTTAATCAAGCATTTCAGCTACAAGTTTGTATCTCCCTTATGTTCCTCCCTCTGCCTCCTCCTTGATTAATTCTAATTAAATATGTACTTAGCTAGTAGATGAATGATTAATGAACAATGTAGGTAATTGTATTAGTAAGTGAGCAGTAGGTAGGATGGAATATTACTATTACTGTTAGTATTAAATCATAATACATGCCTGCAAGTAGCTAGGTAGGCTATGTCAGTGCAGTAGTAAGGAAATGGTAAAGAGAGCATATATGACCACAACACAAAAGCTAGTTAAAGTGTGTCTTTCACACACAACAAGTGAGCTGTCAAGATTTGCTTTTTCTAAAATATGGTATATCACCATCTATACAAGTTTTCACTTTACACTACTGGCTAATCACACACAAAATCAAACTTTAGTATAACTAGAACTCTATGGAAGTAATATTGCAGAGGACAATATTTTGCTTTTTTGGGGTTGATGATGATGAACATATGTTATGATGAGATTCAATGAATATTATGGTGCGGTGGTGGTATATATTAGCAGAAGCTCTTTTATTACAGAATGACTAGCTTTGAAATAGTACTAGAGAGAGAGAGTGTGTGTGTATATGTTTATAGAATAAGAGAAGATAAATTAATAAAGGAGATAACAATACATATATAGGAGGGTAGGGTTGTCTGTGAAGATAATTGCTGAATTAATTGTCAAATGCCTTCATATCAGGTTTTTAAGAGGAATGTTTGCCACCATTATCACCTTAAAACAGGATATTACTTCTATTAAAGAATATTAATCTTTATTCTATATGTTATTTTTAATGATATTCAATATTTAATTAAATAAATATTAGTTAAAAAATATTGATGATTTTGTTAATATATATAAGTTGTTTTACTATAAGATATTAACTATAAATCAACTTAAAACTTGTTCACACAAGACCAACTTGTTTATTATAAGATAGTAACTATAAATTAGAAGTTGTGATGTAAACGTGTATATTTCTCTTGGATATGTTTCTCTTACATATTAATCACTCTATTTTCTTTGATTCTGCATTGTTCTTTTTTGTTGTAGGTTTCTGAAGAATGCAAAGAGGATAATGCAGACACCGAAGAGGTGACCTTAAGTAGGCTTGTGAAATGATAAGCAAAGTTCTGTATATATATTTGGGCATAGTTTATTGAGATGTTGATTTAGCTCATGGTATTTTGGACGTGTAATCGTTTAGTTGGATTTATATTATTAATGTAAATTGCAGTTGAAGAATATCAGTATTGTATGGTGAATTGTTTAATGAATGATTGATATTTTATAAAAGTGTGTTATTTTAAATTAAATTTGTAAATTATTAATAAAGTTTCCAATAAAAAAAAGGAAAGAAAAAGGTTAAAAATCGTTGTTAAAGGGTCTATGCTACCTTGGTTTTCAACGTACAACATCGGTTAATAATTGTTGTTTTAATCGATTTCTATAAGCGCCCAGTTATAACATCACCATATATAACATTACTTTTATATCCTTTCTAACATCAGTTAAAAACCGCAGTCATTCGGCAAATTTGGCATAATGGATATTGATTAAATTGTCACTAAAATTTAATTTTTTTATGACAAAATGTGTCATCATTATATCTACATATAATGACGATCAAATTTTAGTTGCCTTAGTGTATTTTTTCATGACAAAAAATATAGTCACTGTATTTAAACTTTTGATGATAATTATTATCATCGTCATTGATAGTATATATTACGATGACAAAAATAATTTGTCATTATTTTCATGCCATTTAATGACAATACGAATTTTGTCACTAAATCAGACTAATTAGTGACAAATTTTATCGTCATTATATATGTACATATGTAACAACGATTAAAAATTTTGTCATTAAAACACACTTATTGTTGATGAATTTTATCATCACTATACATGCATATATATAACAACGATCAATATTTCGTTGCCAAAAAATAACTCATTCATGACAAATTATACAAAATATAACAAAATAATCAATCAAATTGTGACAAAAATAATGTCACTAAAATTTTGTGAGATAAGTAATACATGAATAATTGTCGCAAAAAAGTTAGTTTTTTGAGACAATAATTCAAATCGTCATATTAAATTCAATTTTTGGTGACGAAACAACATTTTAGTGACGAAATATTGATGTCTAATGTAACGATTTATGACAAATTTAAATAGCATCACATATACCTAATACCACGCACTTTCAATGACGATTTTTGTGACAAAAAATTTCGTCCCCAAATATCTATCATGGCGAAAAATGATATTTTCATGACAAAATTTTTCGTCATCAATTTACAAATTTCTTGTAGTGTTTTGAAAACAAAAAATAAGCACCCGAACTAAAGTGAATTGCAAATCCACCAAATCACTCAAAACCTAGATCAAAATGAGAATGATTGATTTCAAAAGCATCCTTAAAACCCTTCATCGAAACACAACCTAACTGATTCATCATAAAACATAACCTACTTAATCTCGTACATGCAGATAAACAAAGAAATACATATATAAGTTGGGATGCACACATTGCATTAAGGACAAGTGAAAAGCAATGGAAAATGCCGGATGTTATCGTTTAGTATCTCCATTAACACCCAAAAGAAAGGGGGCATAATCAAGCTAAAACTTACACATTAAGCTCAAACTATTTTCATCAAATATCATCAATATAACATAACAGCATTGCAATATTAGGCATTAAATACAAATAAACAAACAACTACGAAACACAAGATAACCACAACACAAAATCAAAATCCCAATACCTCCCACATAAAAAAAGCCCCGAAATCATAGCATTGTAAACACGAACATCTCTAAACTGCACATTTTGCTCAAAAGGCAAATTCTTGAACACAACCAGCAACAAATCCCCCTTCCCCACCCTCCCCAACACTGGAAACAAAACCGAGCACGCCTTGGGAGAAACCAAACAAGGCTCCCTCAATCCCATCCACTCAAAAAAGTACAAACAATGCATCACAGTGCCCTCATCACCAAACACTCTCAAAACCTCCAAACACTCCTCCTCCCCAAACTTCCCTCCAAAATCACAAACCCCCAAAGCCTCCCCCAATGTAACATTTTCCGGTAATGCCCTCGCAATTCCCAATATTTCCTCCACAACTCCCTCCTCAACTTCGGGTGCAGTTTCTGCATCCTGGGGAGCTGAGACATTTGAATTATCGACAACGGGTTCGGATTCTGGGTCATCGAATACCGATGCTAGATGCCATAAGGTTTTTCGGTTCTTTTGGAAGGAAATTTTGCCTACTTGAGTTGGGTCCGGGTCGGAGGATCGAGTTTTGAAGAATTTGAGGAGCGGGTCTTCGATGGTTTCTATCTCAGATACGGGTTCGGGTTTCTCGGATTGTTTTCTTGTTGGGGTTTGTAGAAAAGGGAGGAAAATTTGGGAGGATTGAGGAGATGGTGTGGAGGAAGAAATGGAAAAAAGTTTTCTGGGTTTTTTGGGTGGTTTCGGGATTTTGAACAGTTGAGGGGTTCGATGATGTGAATTATAAAGTGAAGAAGAAGGAGAAGAGGAAAGGGATAGCTGATTGCGGAGGTTTAATGGCGCCAGCGCCATGTTTGAGTTTCAGAGTTGGAGCAGCTACTGGGCTTTGTAGCTTGTGAGATGAATAACTGCTTGAACGGCGTCGCTTCCAGTTTACGGTTTACCTATTCATCCAAAATTAGGGTGATTAAATACAAAATAAAACCCTAATAAAAAATGACATTTACAAACAAATTAAAAAATGACATCATATTTGTAAATATAAAATTTTATTTCATATAAAAATATAAAAAATTTATATATATAAATATTTTGAACCTATCAAAGAATGCAATTTCTTTTTATGAACCCAATTTAAAAAAATAATATAAATTAACAATTTAATTTTTTTTATTTCTAGGATGATAATTTTCGTTATTGAAAACATAACCACCGTTCTCTCCTTTGATAATATCATCTTTCACATCAGAAACATTCTCCACAAAAAAATGGAGAAGAGTAAAGGCTCCATTTTCTATTGAATTTTTTTTATATTTTTAACCGTATTAATTGTTTTAATAGTAATGCTGTATACAAAATATAACTATAATAATTTTAAACAATTTTATATATTTACCTCTTACGTGAAATTAATATAAGCAAAACTCCCACTTCCACTTTCATTTTATTTTTGTTTTTACTTTTTTAGAACTAAACGCACCACCTTTCAAAGAAAGTTATCGACCCTCGTTTGATTCACTCCATTGATCAATTCTTGTCATTACCACCACATCTACGTTGTGATTCTTGAGTTTTATCATGATAATAAATGAGTTTTAAACACGTCAATTGAAACACAATATCATATACAAAAGCAAGAATATGCAACAACAAAATTCTTGCTCTGCTAACTGATCTTTCGTCAACTATATATACAAGATGTAGTATCAAGAAGAGGGAGGAACAACAATCTCTCCTAACCCTACTCCTAAATAAACTTCAGCAAATTCCTCATCATTCTTACCCAACATTTCATTTAACGTAAATTCAATATTTCGACGTTTAAGAATCCAATATCTGGGCTTTATCTTTTTCTCCAACGAGTAGCTAAAGTATCTTGGATACTCAACAACATGGCTTACATGTCTTTCCATGGTTTGCACCAGGAACTCTAGTTTAGGTCTCAAAACTTCGTCAATGCTGTAACCCAGTAAAGGTGAGAACCTGCGTACCATAAATCCTATATCTTTCTTTGACAACCCGGTCTTCATAAGGTACAACATTCTGCAAAGAAACATAAGACAATAATCTCAAAGATAATCCTTTGATCCAAATGCAACCTTATTTCAGACATGGTTGAAGTTCTTTACCTTGGAAGAAGTGTTCTGTCGACATCACAGACAAATAATTCAGGATATTTTCTGATAACCCTAGGGATGTGAGTTCTGTAAACCCCAATGTGTGATAGAAATTCTAACTTCTTCTCAAGAGTTGTGTCTATGCTCGTTGCAAATATTTCAGGACAACGAACAAGTGTTCTTGCAATTGCTTCCTCTTCTAGTCCTAAATCTTTGAAGAAGGATACCACCTGATGTGCGAAGAACAAATTTAACAAGACGTGTGATGGAAAAACATGTAACAAAAGATATGGTGCATTCACACCCAGAATTTTGCTCATACACGTACATGTACAACTTTTTTTAGCACCATTTACCATCATATACATCTCTAAAATGGGTGTATTAAGCAAATCCTTACTTCTTTCCTTTTGGTGTAGCATTCATAACTAAAGTCACTACATTATTATAAGGATCCAAAGGGATCCTCCATATTGAAGTTGTAATGACATAATTAAACATAATAGAGTGCAGCAGAGAAATTTTCCATATATTTATGATTTTAATCTTATACAAACCTGAAGAAAATCATGAGGCTTGCGAAGTAGAAGTTGTGGACTCTTGGCAATAATGCAACCCAGCTTCTTATCTTCAATGCCCATTTAGCTAAACGCTTCCACCATCAACTTCAACTTGTTAACAGAACAACCCAAAACATGTGGCCAGTTTTTGATAGCTTGGGAGGAGCAAACTTTAGGGACCTGAAATTTACGTACCCCAAAAAAACATTATTATTAGTTTGTTATTACCATAAGGTTTATGGTTTCCAGGTAATACTACTGTAAGTTACATGATGCCAAAGGCGAAAAATATAAGTTTCTTCTTGTGAGTAGTACCTTCTCCTCATCAAAGAAATCGAGGACTTTCTTGAAGTTCTCCTGGATGCTAGTAGAGAGAATCCATGGATACTTTACAAGCATCTTCCCAAGATCATCATCCTTTGCACCAATCTAAAAGGCAAACATCAACAATGGCCAGTTTTTCGCTGCTAAGTAAAAGAGATACACTTACAAATTTTCAAGCAACTACGTTTTCAGAATCCCTCAACTGATAATCACTTTTAAGGGAAGTTATCCAGCATAATTAGCTCATGTAAGAACAAATTCATCGCATGGAACAGTTCAAAGATAGGACACATGCATACTGTGCAAATTATACCTTCCAAAAAGACTTCAGTTTGGGTTTGATATCCTTTTCAATGTAGAAAGACAGTATGGGCGGGAACAACAGAAGTACATTTCTTATAGATCCTCTAGGGACCCCAATACCTTCCAAGAGTGCCACAGTTGGTTTCACCCGATATTGAGGAGGAAGAGATAAAAGGCGGGGAAACGATTCGACATACTATAAGCATCCATTGTGGTATTATAAATAACATCATTAGAAGATATTCCTCTCTTTTCAAGTTTTGATTGGATAGTCAAAGCTTTTTTCTTTAACCCCTCGTCGTAGAAGGACTTGATAAGAGCCCCCACGACTTTCAAACTTGACATCAGACCTTTCTGGTTCATTTTTTCAAAGAATTTCCATGCATTTTTAGCACTATCTCCCCTCTTCCACATGATTGTAATAATGATTTAGGTCGTTACATGATCAGGTCGGATGTTACTCGATTCCATTGATTCATACACTTCCCACACATCTTCATACCTTCAGAAAAGTAATAGATAATCAACATGGTATTAGCAAGTCGCATTGCTAGTCGATCATAAAAAAAATAAAAAGAAAGCAGCAACAAAGGTTAATCAAGGGACAGGAGGATGCTTTTGTATGTCCAAACAAATACCACAGAAAGTAGAAAAGTATTTATGCATATAAGCATGTGGAAACCTGTTGGGACAATCTGAGTATTTTGATTAGATCCCAAAACCCCTGATGAATTTGCCTAAGTACAGTTGTTCAGGTTTGTCTAGTTCAGGATAGTTAGGTTAGGAATTCAGTTCAGGGGGAACGTGCTGAAGACTGAAGAATATTGTAGTCGACTCAATTTACTGAAGTCTGAAGTGCAATCCATCCTGAAGAAGTCAGAGTCAGTCTTGCTGAAGATTGCCTGAACTAAAGCTGAAGAACGAAGCCTGATGATCCGTCCTGAAGACAATCCTGAAGTACCATTGGCTGATGCTTCTACTGAGTACACTAAGCATACTCAGGACAGAACTTAGTTAGTGAAGAGTAAGTGTAACCTATTAGGCTGTGCTGAATACACATAAGACCTGACTTAGGCCTTGGTTCAGTTTATCTGAATCATGTAAGTCCAAAGCAAAAAGGTTACACATACTGGGCTGAATAATCTATCAGGTTGTGCTGAATGCACATCAGACCTGACTTAGACCCTTGGTTCAGTTTATCTGAATCATGTAAGTCCAACGCAAAAAGGTTATTTATGCTATGGGAAACAGAGACAAATAGAATGTCAGCAAGACTCCGATAAAGACAAACGTTCAGGCTGAGTTATTAACAAGAGACTCAGAGTATTGAATGTACGAGGAAGGACAAATGTCAAAAGGTCAACACGCATGTACAGAGTCTGCGTAGCATTTAATGCGGCATTTAATGCGTCTCAGAGTTGCAGGCGGCGGGACAAAATTGCCAGGTTAAGCATGGTGATTAGGTCAACAGTACATCTAGCCTGCAACCACCCTAAAATAGGAAAGATTTGGGTAGATCTCCTCCAACGGATCTATTTTGAATCTTGCCTATAAATATGGAGAGCCTTGCACCCATTCAAGGCTAACGGGAAATTTCCAAGCGAAAGCTCTCAAGAATCCAAGCACTCAAAGCATACTTTGAACAACACTCTGCAATTAAATTTCCCTAGTGTTGTAGTAGGATTCACTCTGTATTTTGCTTAGATCGATAGCTCTTATCTTTAGCATTGTTTAGTATTGCTAGAGCTATCTTAGTTGGAAACCAAGAATACCAAACCACTCAGGGTGTGAGATTGGTTGGTTAGAAGGACTGGGACTTGTAAAATGCCCAGGGGTCAGTTCCTAAGAGAGGAAGTTGGCTATTCGTGTCCCTTGGCACGTAAAACCCAAGTACCTATCCTCAGGGTTTTGAGGATAGCTTCCTGTTAAATCAGGTCGTGGACTTAGGAGTTGGTTATCTCCGAACCACGTTAAAAAGACCCTTGTGTGCTGATTTACATTTTTGTTCAGGATCATAACTGTCATCATACTAAACTGAACGTTCGACATTGTTCTTATATTCCGGACTGAATTAATCATCCTGAATCTTAATACTGTGCACTCAGCCTTAACCACCAGTTTACTAAGCAAACTCAGAGAAAACATTTTCAGAAACTAAAACGAGTAGAAACTAAGGGCTCACTTTCCACACGTACTCTAGCTCACTGAGATAGTAGTCCAACTGACTAGCTTCCGAGAGGTCAGTAGGTTTGTTATCTCTACTGAGCTTCTGAGCACTTTACTCACACTAAGTTTATCTGACTCATTACTGAACAGTCCCTGCTGCCCCTGTGGACCTTCAGCTTACTGAGTAATTCAGGAAATCCTGACTGAGCGTGTTAGAGCATTTTTCTGAATCTTTCAGAAAAATCTGACATCAGTGTATTCACCCCCCATACACTGATTATACTCGTTTCGGGAAACCTATGAAGTATTCTAGAAAGTTGTATCATTTAAAGGTTTTGAAATCCAAAAATAAGCACCCGAACAAAAGTGAATTGCAAATCCACCAAATCATTCAAAAACTAGATCAAAATAAGAATGATGGATTTCAAAAGCATCCTTAAAACCCTTCACCGAAACACAACCTAACCGATTCATCAGAAAACATAACCTATCTAATCTCGTACATGCAGATAAACAAAGAAATACATAAGTTGGGATGCACACATTGCATTAAGGACAAGTGAAAAGCAATGGAAAATGCAGGATGTTATAGTTTAGTATCTCCATTAACACCCAAAAGAAAGGGGGAATAACAAGTTAAAAGTTACACATTAAGCTCAAACTATTTTCATCAAATATCATCAATATAACATAACAGCATTGCAATATTAGGCTTTAAATAGAAATAAACAAACAACTACGAAACACAAGATAACCACAACACAAAATCAAAATCCCAATACCTCCCACATAACAAAAGCCCCGAAATCACAGCATTGTAAACACGAACATCTCTAAACTGCACATTCTGCTCAAAAGGCAGATTCTTGAACACAACCAACAACAAATTCCCCTTCCCCGCCCTCCCCAACACCGGAAACAAAACCGAGCATGCCTTGGGAGAAACTAAACAAGGCTCCCTCAATCCCATCCCCTAAAAGAAGTACAAACAATGCATCACATTGCCCTCATCACCAAACATTCTCAAAACCTCCAAACACTCATCCTCCCCCAACTTCCTTCCAAAATCACAAACCCCCAAAGCCTCCCCCAATGTAACATTTTCCGGTAATGCCCTCGCAATTCCCAATATTTTCTCCACAACTCCCTCCTCAACTTCGGGTGCAGTTTCTGCATCCTGCGGAGCTGAGACAATTGAATTATTGACAGCGGGTTCAGATTCTGCATCATCGAATACTGATGCTAGATGCCATAAGGTTTTTCAGTTCTTCTGGAGGGAGATTTTGCCTACTTGAGTTGGGTCCGGGTCGGAGGATCAGGTTTTGAAGAATTTGAGGAGCTGGTCTTCGATGGTTTCTATCTCGGATACGGGTTCAGGTTCCTTGGAAGAAGTGTTCTGTCGACATCACAAACAAATAATTCAGGATATTTTCTGATAACCCTAGGGATGTGAGTTCTGGAAACCCCAATGTATGATAGAAATTTTAAATTCTTCTCAAGGGTTGTGTCTATGCTCGTTGCAAATATTTCAGGACAAAGAACAAGTGTTCTAGCAATTGCTTCCTCGTCTAGTCCTAAATCTTTGAAGAAGGATACCACCTGATGTGCGAAGAACAAATTTAACAAGACGTGTGATGGAAAAATAGGTAACAAAAGATATGGTGCATTCAGACCCAGAATTTTGCTCATACACGTATATGTACAACATTTTTAGCACCATTTATCATCATATAAATCTCTAAAATGGGTGTATTGAGCAAATCCTTACTTCTTTTCTTTTGGTGTAGCATTCATAACTAAAGTCACTACATTATTATAAGGATCTAAAGGGATCCTTTATATTGAAGTTGTAATGACACAATTAAACATAAGAGAGTGAAGCAGAGAAATTTTCCATATATTTATGATTTTAATCTTAAACAAACCTGAAGAAAATCCTGAGGCTTGCGAAGTAGAAGTTGTGGACTCTTGGCAATAATGCAACCCAACTTCTTATCTTCAATGCCCATTTCGCTAAACTCTTCCACCATCAACTTCAGCTTCTTAACAAAACAGCCCAAAACACGCTGTGATAACAATTCTTGTGTAAATAAAATATTTATTAACACTTGAAATTGATATACAATGATTTATTTCTTGAATATATTGGGTTCTCTCTCTAGCTATGATCCTATGATTCTCCTTCAACTTTGACTTGGGCTTGACTTGCAACTCTTGATCCAAGGACGGTCGTCTTTTGGATCGAGCGAGGTCTTTGAAGATTTTGGTGAAGAACACTTCAGATTTGATGAAGAACGATCTTCAATCTTCAAGTCTGGATTTGATCTGGAAACGCTTGATCGGAGGGATTTGGGCCCTTACTCCTGAATCGAAGTGCGTTATGGTTGAACTTGGCGAAGAACGATTTGAAGACAGTGATGAACACTTGTTGTCTTCGAGTTGATCTTCAAGGTTGAAACGTCTGATCAGAGGGATGGAGCTCCTTGATTCTGATCGAGGGATGTTTCTGACTGGATTTGGCGAATAACAGTTGAAGTCGGCGAAGAACGCTTATTGATCTTCAAGGTATTCTTCAAGAAAAAAACGTCTGATCGGAGGGATTTGACCTCTTGTCTTGGATCAAACGATGTTTCTGGAGGATTTTGACTAAGAACGACTTGAATCTTCGAAGAACTTCTTCAGATTTGGTGAAGAACACTTGAATCTTCGAAAAGCTGGATCAATGGATCTTCTTAGCTTGCAGTTTTGCTCGTCAAGAGGATTTCTGCTGCTCGTTCGTCTTCAATGGGTGTGGACCACTTGAGAATGAACAAGAAAGACCCATATTTATAGGGTGGAGATGTGAAGATCTTCCTTTCTTGGGCTGACACGTGGCGCGCTCCGGTTGGCTGATGCTGATTTGATTGGCGACATTTACGAATCAACCAAATTTGGCTGGATTGATTTCCGCCGTCTTCATAAATAGGGCAAATCAGCTATTTATTGTCATTTACGAGTACTGGGAGACTCGTAATTTAATAACGACTTGTATCGTGTACAATAACTATCAATTAACTATTTAATTAGAGAATTAATTTGATAAATTCTCAAAATTAAAATAGTGATATGACTTGATATTTATTTAATTTATACACGTGTCATTATTTAATTGAGAAGTAATTTTTATATGCTTACACACGCGGATAGTTTTTGATAGCTTGGGAGGAGCAAACTCTAGGGACCTGAAATTTACGTACCCCAAAAAAACATTATTATTAGTTTGTTATTACCATAAGGTTTATGGTTTCCAGGTAATACTACTGTAAGTTACATGATGCCAAAGGTGTAAAATATTAAGTTTCTGCTTGTGAGTAGTACCTTCTCCTCATCAAAGAAATCGAGGACTTTCTTGAAGTTCTCGTGGATGCTAGCAGAAGAATCCATGGATACTTTACAAGCATCTTCCCAAGATCATCATCCTTTGCACCAATCTGAAAGGCAAACATAAACAATGGCCAGTTGTTCGCTGCTAAGTAAAAGAGATACATGCATTTACAAATTTTCAAGCAACTACGTTTTCAGAATCCCTCTACTGATTATCACTTTTAAGGGAAGTTATCTAGCATAATTAGCTCATGTAAGAACAAATTCATCGCATGGAACAGTTCAAACATAGGACATATGCATACTGCGCAAATTATACCTTCCAAAAAGACTTCAGTTTGGGTTTGATATCCTTTTCAATGTCGAAAGACAGTATGGGCTGGAAGAACAGAAGTATATTTCTTATAGATCCTCTAGGGACCCCAATACCTTCCAAGAATGCCACAATTGGTTTCACCCGAGATTGAAGAAGAAGAGATAAAAGGCGGGGAAATGATTCAATGAGACACCGAAAAGAGGTGTTTTCGGAGCCCAGATGATTCAATCCTCCACGCCTTGCTTCAACCTACACGAGAAAAGGAAACAAATACATAAAATATAGAGAAGAGTAACACGTTTCCACACTATAGGGCTTCAACAACAAATGCAAACAAACAGGGAAGATGTTATAACCTTTTCAAAGCATGCAAATGTTTGCTGCACATCCTCATCTGCAGAAATGGAGAGATGGGCCATCATACGCCGAGCATTTTTCCCAATAAATTCATGGCCATCACTGTTAGAAAATAATTTTTCCTTCACATACTTAACCTATGATAATTAAACAGAATGCGAGAATCAGAAAAGAAAACTGAATTGTTCTTGTTATAATAATTAATTGAAAAGGGGAAAGGGGCTAAGCAAACCCCTTCTCAATGAGGAGGGGGAGCGCATTGGAATCTGATGGTGAGAGATATCGAGCTAAATGAGTAGCTGAAGAGAGAGAAAGCCCAAAGCTCTCCAAGAAGAGAAGAATCCCATTATCCCCTTTCTGCTCCGCCATCTGCTATACTATTTTCTTGAACTCCACGGTGTCTCCGGCAACACTTTGGTCGAGGCTCGCGGCAGCGGATGCCCAGGAATCCCAGTCGTCGAGGTCGTCAACGCCGTCAATCAGCGTCTTCAAATAGTTGGGGCAGTTCAAAGAAATAACATAAGCGTCTTCTCTCGAAGCTCCAACTCGTTCTAGATACTCTGAAATGGCTTCTCTTGCTTCTTCAAAGCGGCTATCGTGCGCTCTTTATTCCGAATCGGGATTATGTGAAGCGGAGGGAAGGTGAATAGAATTTTTGCGGTTTTTTTTAGGAGAAATTGTGAGAAAGGAAATGGATATAGAGGTTTTGCTAGGGTCTAAGGGTGGTTTTGGTGACACGGAGAAGCTGGGTTTAAGAGGATTGGAGTTGTACCGATAAGGGAAGGCGGAAGAAGGGGAGGTGTAACAGCGGCGGTCGATTGGCGGAGCCGCCATAAGTGGTGCTGGATCTGCCTCGTGAGAGTAGCAGCAATTCACAGCATAGTGTGTTTATTACTTTATTATTTAGCCGCGCCATTAAAAAGAATTAATTTATTAAAATTTAATTTCTTTCCTTTCCTTTTTTTTTTAAACAAATTCTTACCAAAATATAAAATGAGTTCTAATTTCGATTACTTGATTTAGGAAGGTTCCATAACAACACAAGATGCATGTATAAAAACATCTAACGTATATTTCTTTTACATTCTAAATATTTTTTTAACGAAGTTGTATGTTGGATTCGATAATACTATGTAATATACCAAGTAATACTATTATTTAGCATACAAAGTAATGTAAATTATGAATCTGAGGAGAATAGCTTGGAAATCAAACATATATTTAAAAATTAGTACATCTAATGTTAAAAGATGTTACTTCATACATTCTTCGCCCGCAATTATTTGAACACATATCACTACAGTAAATCACACATTCCGTGATGAAATTTTGTGTGACGACACAAAATTCGTTACAATATGTTACCTACAAGTGACAAATTTAATTTTCGTCACCAAAAAGTGAGAATTCGTGATGAATTTTCTTTTTGTGGCCACTGGTGTTTTTTTTAGTCACTAATTCGAAATTTTCATGACAAAAACAAGAAATTCGTCACAATAAACTTTGGTGACGATATTCATAATATTTAGTGACGATATTCAACGTCATGAAAAATAGTATTTTTGTGACAATTATACGTTTTGTCAGTAATTATTCAAAAGAATTGGTGACGCACTTAATTCGTCACACTATTATTTACTGACGATTGTCATTCTAAAATTATTTACACGCCTCAAAAAAATATTAATTTATGTGCACAATATATACATATATTTACTCATATCATTACTTTATGTGACAATTGTATATGCAAATAATTTTGGGATAAAGATTACATTATAAAGTGATATTTTGATACAGAAGGTTGTAAAACTTGCAAATCTTACATAGCTACTATATATATAATGTGTTCTTGCATAGTTGCATGTGTAGTTATTTCTATTAGATTACGTCTTCCAAAATACTCCAAAAGGAAGTCCTTTATGAAGATCTAAAACAATTCAAACAAACAACAATGTATTGTCTAACTAAAAAGTTGATTAAACCATGTCAGGCCTCAGGGGAAGCAAAAGATTGTAGAATTTATCATGCAACAAGAAATGCTTTCCCTTGTTATCCACCGCTTTCTTCCATCCGCACCAACCCCCGTTCACAATCTTCTTAAGGTCATCGGTGCCTGTGTAGTGAGGGTCCAGTATAAGAAACGCACAGTCCCCACTTGCATCATTGTAATCGACCCCCAAAAGAGTATATGCTAGGACCCCTCCACCTGTTAATACAAAGCGTACTTACATCCTGTGTTGTTTTTAGATGATCATATAACAATATGCTCCAACAATATAAGTGTCTAACCGATCATGATGGGTGTTCCTTGTGTCTCGAAATGCATAGCAAGTTCCCAACATTTCTCTGGCAGCTCAGTTCCAGACCTTACATTAATAACTTTGCAACTTACCTGTTAAGGTTCAAGATTTATTTGGACGGAGTTCTTGCAGTGAAATACTCATGCAGGTACATATTGACAAAGAAAAGCAAGAGGAAAATAGTTTTTTGGTCCTGTAAGCTACCCCTATTTCGATTTTAGTTCGTTAGTATCACGAATTGATATAGTGTTGTAACTTCCGACTTTCGGACATTTTGGTCTGATGACCACCAGTCAGAGGTGAAACATTTGGTTAAACCTCCATGTTTCCAAGTGGACCAATGTTTTCCAAGTGGACAAATCAGACTCTCAAATCAATGTAAACCAAATGTTTAACCTCCTACGGCCGGTTAGTGGACCAAAATGTCAAAAATTAGAAGTTAAAGGATACTTTTCAATTTGTGAAAGTCGACACGAGTACCCGACTGAACCAAAAAGGAATATTTGACACAATACAACTTTTAATGCATGTTGAAAAATGCTATCCATAATGGTTTTTTCAAAAAAAAAAAAGTTGTATAATACCACTGAAAAAGTTGCAAAAAGGTTGCACAAGGGTCGCAGAAATGTCGCGGAAGGTTACATAGGGTCGCACAGGGTCATTTTTACAAAAAGTACATATTGGGTGATATTTTTTCAAAATACAACACCAAAAGGGGCATTCTGGCAAATTTCCCACAAAAGGAGATAACTTACAAGACTAAAAATTATTATCCCAAAAGCAATCAAGTAAAAGAAAAAGGCAATGAGGTTGAATGATTTGAACAATATTCTGAACTCATTCACTGTTCTCCTTCAAACGTCACCCAAAGAAAAAAGCAGAAGATACACACACATACCCCGAGTAGCTTGTCCAAAACGAAGCTTAACTCAATGGCCCCGATCCATTCGCGTGACCCAATGAACGAAGGATCCTTATCACCAATCTCAACCAGTGCTTGCTGTATTTCTCTGGAATATAATGGAACTTCATATTGTGGGAGCAAATTTTATTGAAACCAGTGTTTTCATAACCGGACCGGTGACCAAACCGGACAAGGCACCGGTTCACGGTTCAACCGGTCCAACCGGTTGGATCGGCGGTTCAACCGTTAAAATAATTTATACCTATTTTTTAGTATTTTATATGTTAAATAAAATAAATATCTACTTGTAAAATTAAATAAAAATAATAGAGTCATAAAATAACAATACAAAATACAAAAGAGACAAAATAACTCAATCAAAATAGATTTTCTTTAATATCTTCTTAGTTCTTCAACAGTTGAGATTTTTTTTCTCTGAAAAATAAGTTTTTGGGTTTTGGTTTGATTAGGATTAAGAAAATAAATAAAAATAAGTAAAAAATATAAATATTAATATTTTTTTTAAAAAAGACCGGTTTAACCGGTTCAGCCCGGTTTTGAGCGGTTCTGACCGGTTTTGAACGGGTTTGACCGGTTTTGACCGGTTCAACCGTAAAAACGATTTTTTGGGTGTAACCGGACCGGTTCCGTGACCGGTTCCCGGTTCAACCGGTTGAACCGGCCGGTTCGGTCCGGTTCTGAAAACAGTGGTTGAAACGATTAACTCAAGCAATTAGGTAAGAATTTCAAAAATATCCATATATTTTTCAGAAAGTGTGATCGAGATTGATGTTTGCACTAGAAATTGAAGTTTTACATGGGAAATTATTAAATTAATGGACTATAGGATGCATCAGTGATATAAGTACCTGTGTGTAGGGACATCAATCGAAGTATAGTGTTGTTGTCTGAACCATGAAATAATAGTTTGCAGAGATCGATAAGCACAACCCCAGCCCTGCCACATTAATTAGTATTGTTAATCACAATGAGTAAAAGAAACAAAGTAGTAGTCTCAGGCCTAGTATATCCATTTAAAAGTGACCAAAGTAGTAATCTCAGGCCTCATGTATCCATTTAAAAGTGACCAAGTATCACTCAAATGCTACACATCAAATAGTTAATCTCAATAAGTCAGTTGTATTTATTTGCAGAACTACATTTAAAGCCAACATAGTGGCCCTCAACAATTTATAAATTAAGCATAATGTACAGTTAATTCCAAAGTGGCCTTCAACTTGTCTAGTTAACTCTCATATTGCCAGTAACATTCTCAAGTAATAATATATTGAAAATGGATATAAACCTCTAAAACAATCAGTTTAACAACTTGAAGGAAAAACTTTATAACCTCAATATATAGAAAGGAAAATGTCTGCCTAATCAAATATACCCAGCCTCTCTCTCTTTCTCCCTTTTACATATGTTTGGCCTAAGAAAAAATTGTAACTTGCAAGAGGGTATCTGTATTACCGAATCATCAAATCCATCTTGGAGGTAATGATGATAATCATAAGAACATTGAATTAGAGAGACATGTCCACCATATACTGCATAATCATTACGATTGTGGTACATCAGCACCAAGAGGTAAAGTAATCAGGGGGAAAAAAGATCAGGTAAGAAATGGAAAAGCATAGTGCCCATGTAAGGTTCATTATAACAATTACCCCCACTGCTTGGAATACCATGATGAACATCTTTGAGCAAAGAGGAACCTAATATAAACAATGAATCAACAGTAAAACAAAAGCACAACAGAAACATGAAGGTCTACATGAAATTATATGTTTACCCTTTGGGTTTGCTTTGTCCCTTGGACTGTCCATTATCCAAGATAAACTTATTGCATTAGCAATCCTCAAAACAGGGCGATCAAAAGGCAATCCTAGTCTCCAGTAAAGGGACCTATGAAATTCAACTGCAAAACTCAAGGTATTCAGATAACCAATATTGTCAATCCAATATATAATGGAACAAATGCTCAGAGTGTTTCTTTGATAGTTGTTTTCGCACTTGACCAGAACCAACACAGTTAATCACATGGAGTGCTAGGTATTTAATTTCGTTCTCATGGTAATAATAATTAGTTTCATGTTTCGGTCAATGCAGTCTTAAGCAATTTTACCATAACATTCTATTACGACTCCAAAAAGAATTCCAGCAGGCAGTAGACACATGTGTACATCCATCTTTCAGATCTCAATATATATATAAAAATGGGAGGCTATATCTTCTCTTTTAATCATGTCAAACCACAAAAAGCAGAATTCCCTACATGGGATAACTTTGATGGTTAACTAGCTAAATTGGTATGCTCAAGTCTTAATATTCTTCTGGCCACACTATGTTTGGTAAACTTAAAATATAGACTACATTGCTCTGCTTCTGCCTCCCCGTAGGTAAGCTTATATATAATAGTGATTGGATGTAGAATGCCGGGAGGCATGAAGTGGTATGCCCTTAGCTGCAGAAGAGTAGAGCTCTCTCGTGAATAAGGAAAAAACATAGATAGATAAACTCAAAGAAATACCAAAATGATACAAACATATGCATGAGTGTGTGTGTGGGATAGAGAATGAAACTATGTACATAAATAAACACACTCGATGGTTCTTAAAACTTTATGGTTTTATGCTTGAAATAACATCCTATAAGGCTCCATATAATAAACTTTCAAATGAGGTTCTCACAGACCAAGTACACCAAGAATATCTGGGTAGGTGAATATGACCATCTAATAGATATAGTTCCATACTTACCTATACAAATCTTGAGGCATCAACTAATTTCAAGAAATGCATCATATCATAATCATCTAATCAGAAAAGCGATTTCAAGAAACAAACCGAAAGAGAAAAACGAGAAAACTGCATCACCGTGGAGTCCAAGAGGAGCCAGGAATGCGCGAAAATTGTGTCTTTATGTTTTTCCAAAACTTGTCTTTCTTACCCTTTTTCTTCTCTTTCAATAACCCTGCACTGCTTATAATAATACCCATCAAAGCACCCCTATCCATCTTACTGTTTATTTTCGATTTCACATCCAAAATAGCCCTCAGCTTCGCGTACGAATCAGCGTCTGGGACTTGCTTATTCTGCACCATCACTTTGTGATAATAGAACGCCCTCCTGAGATCAAGCACACGTACATATGCATATATCATCGTGGAATAAGTAATAGAGTCGGGTTTCAGATTCAAGGCAGCCATCTCTTTCAACAGCTGTGGCAGCTTCGATTCTTGCCCTCCCGTCGCATATGCATTCATCAGCATATTATACGTCATCACATTTGGATGAAACCCGAGTTTTCCAAACTCAGATATTACATCTCTTGCTTCACTATAATGACCTTGTTTAGCAAATCCATCAACAAGAATGTTGAAAGTGACACGCGTCCCTTCAACTTTATCTCTCATCATTAACTTCCAAATTCTCATCTATGTTTCAGTGTCACCCGCTCGTCTGAATGCATCGAGCAGAGCAGTGTACGTTTCAATGGAGGGCTTTAACCCCTCTCTTAACAAATCATCGAAAGCCATATAAGCTTTCTCATGCCAGCCACTAACTGAGTAGGCATGAATGAGAGCAGTATACGAATGCGAAGATGGTTTAATGCCAACCTTTTTCATCCTTAAAAATGCATCAGAAGCCATATCACTCATTTCCTCTGCCTTCCATAGGCACTAATCAAATATGTGTATGATCTAACATTCGGTTTCAACCCATTAGCCTCCATTTCTTGAAGTAGTTTTTCAACAATTTCGAGTTGCATTCTTCGACTATAGGCGTCCATCAAGGTGTTATAAGTAGCAGCAGTTGGTGCTACTCCCTTTACCTTCATCTCAGCAAATAGACCTTCCGCCTCTTCTATTTGGTTCGACTTACTATAAGCATCCATTATGGTATTATAAATAACAGCATTAGAAGATATTCCTCTCTTCTCAAGTTCTGATTGGATAATCAAAGTTTCTTTCTTTAACCCCTCGTCGCAGAAGGACTTGATAAGAGCCCCCACGGCTTCCAAACTCCACTTCAGACCTTTCTGGTTCATTTTTTCGAAGAATTTCCATGCATTTTTAGCACTATCTCCCCTCTTCCTCATGATTGTAATAATGATTGAGGCCGTTACATGATCAGGTCGGATGTTACTCGATTCCATTGATTCGTACACTTCCCACGCATCTTCATACCTCCAGAAAAGTAATAGATAATCAACATGGTAGCAAGTCGCATCGCTAGTCGATCATAAAGAAACAGAAAGAAAGCAGCAACAAAGGTTAATCAAGGGACTAGATGCTTTTATATGTCCAAACAAATACCACAGAAAGTACAAACGTATTTATGCATATAAGCATGTGGAAACCTATGAAGTATTCCAGAAAGTTGTGACATTTAAAGGTTTTGAAATCCAAAAATAAGCACCCGAACTAAAGTGAATTGCAAATCCACCAAATCACTCAAAAACTAGATCAAAATGAGAATGATGGATTTCAAAAGCATCCTTAAAACCCTTCATCGAAACACAACCTAACCGATTCATCAGAAAACATAACCTACTTAATCTCGTACAAGCAGATAAACAAAGAAATACATAAGTTGGGATGCACACATTGCATTAAGGACAAGTGAAAAGCAATGGAAAATGCAGGATGTTATCGTTTAGTATCTCCATTAACACCCAAAAGAAAGGGGGCATAATCAAGCTAAAAGTTACACATTAAGCTCAAACTATTTTCATCAAATATCATCAATAAAACATAACAACATTGCAATATTAGGCTTTAAATACAAATAAACAAACAACTACGAAACACAAGATAACCACAACACAAAATCAAAATCCTAATACCTCCCACATAACAAAAGCCCCGAAATCGCAGCATTGTAAACACAAACATCTCTAAACTACACGTTCTGCTCATAAGGCAGATTCTTGAACATAACCAGCAACAAATCCCCCTTCCCCGCCCTCCCCAACAACGAAAACAAAACCGAGCACGCCTTGGGAGAAACCACACAAGGCTCCCTCAATCCCATCCACTCAAAAAAGTACAAACAATGCATCACATTGCCCTCATCACCAAACACTCTCAAAACCTCCAAACACTCCTCCTCCCCCAACTTCCCTCCAAAATCACAAACCCCCAAAGCCTCCCCCAATGTAACATTTTTCGGTAATGCCATCGCAATTCCCATTATTTCCTCCACAACTCCCTCCTCAACTTCGGGTGCAGTTTCTGCATCCTAGGGAGCTGACACATTTGGATTATCGACAGCGGGTTCCGATTCTGGGTCATCGAATACCGATGCTAGATGCCATGAGGTTTTTCGGTTCTTCTGGAGGGAAATTTTGGCTACTTCAGTTGGGTCTGGGTCGGAGAATCGGGTTTTGAAGAATTTGAGGAGCGGGTCTTCGATGGTTTCTATCTCGGATATGGGTTCGGGTTCCTCGGGCTGTTTTCTTGCTGGGGTTTGTAGAAAAGGGAGGAAAAATTGGGAGGATTGAGGAGATGGAGTGGAGGAAGAAATGGAAAATAGTTTTCTAGGTTTTTTGGGTGGTTTCGGAATTTTCAACAGTTGAGGGGTTCGATGATGTGAATTATAAAGTGAACAAGAAGGAGAAGAGGAAAGGGATAGCTGATTGCAGAGGTTTAATGGCGCCAGCGCCATGTTTGAGTTTCAGAGTTGGAGGAGCCACTAGGCTTTGTAGCTTGTGAGATGAATAATTGCCGGAACGGCGTCGCTTCCAGTTTACGGTTTACCCATTTATCCAAAATTACGGTGATTAAATAAAAAATAAAACCCTAATAAAAAATGACTTTTACAAATAAATTCAAAAATGACATCATATTTGTAAATATAAAATTTTATTTTATATAAAAATATTAAAAATTTGTATATATAAATATTTTGAACCTATCAAAGAATGCAGTTTCTTTTTATGAACCCAATTTAAAAAAAATAAAAATAAACAATTAATTTTTTTTTAATTTATAGGATGATAATCTTCGTTATTGAAAAAATAACCACTGTTCTCTCCTCTGATAATATCATCTTTCACATCAGAAACATTCTTCACAAAAAAAATGGAGAAGAGTAAAGGCTCCATTTTCTATTGAATTTTTTATATATTTTTAACTGTATTAATTGTTTTAATAGTAATGATGTATACTAAATATAACTATAATAATTTTAAACAATTTTATATAATTTACCTCTTACGTGAAATTAACATAAGAAAAACTCCCACTTCCACTTTCATTTTATTTTTGTTTTTACTTTTTTAGAACTAAATGCACCACCTTTCAAAGAAAGTTATCGACCCTCCTTTGATTCACTCCATTGATCAATTCTTGTCATTACCACCACATCTACGTTGTGATTCTTGAGTTTTTATCATGATAATAAATGAGTTTTAAACACATCAATTGAAACACAATATCATATACAAAAACAAGAATATGCAACAACAAAAATCTTGCTCTGCTAACGATCTTTCGTCAACTATATATACAAGATGTAGTATCAAGAAGAGGGAGGAACAACAATCTCCCCTAACCCTTCTCCTAAATAAACTTCAGCAAATTCCTCATCATTCTTACCCAACATTTCCTTTAACGTAAATTCAATATTTCGACGTTTAAGAATCCAATATCTGGGCTATATCTTCTTCTCCAACGAGTAGCTAAAGTATCTTGGATACACAACCACATGGCTTACAGACCTTTCCATGGTTGTCACCAGGAACTCTAGTTTAGGTCTCAAAACTTCGTCAATGCTGTAACCCAGTAAAGGTGAGAACATGCGTACCATAAATCTTATATCTTTCTTTGACAACCCGGTCTTCATAAGGTACCACATTCTGCAAAGAAAAATAAGAAAATAATCTCAAAGATAATCCTTTGATCCAAATGCAACCTTATTTCAGACATGGTTGAAGTTCTTTACCTTGGAAGAAGTGTTCTATCAACATTACAGACAAATAATTCAGGATATTTTCTGATAACCCTAGGGATGTGAGTTCTAGAAACCCCAATGTGTGATAGAAATTTTAACTTCTTCTCAAGGGTTGTGTCTATGCTCGTTGCAAATATTTCAGGACAACGAACAAGTGTTCTAGCAATTGCTTCCTCGTCTAGTCCTAAATCTTTGAAGAAGGATATCACCTGATGTGCGAAGAACAAATTTAACAAGACGTGTGATGGAAAAACAGGTAACAAAAGATATGGTGCATTCACACCCTGAATTTTGCTCATACACGTATATGTACAACATTTTTAGCACCATTTACCATCATATAAATCTCTAAAATGGGTGTATTGAGCAAATCCTTACTTCTTTTCTTTTGGTGTAGCATTCATAACTAAAGTCACTACATTATTATATGGATCCAAAGGGATCCTCCATATTGAAGTTGTAATTACATAATTAAACATAACAGAATGAAGCAGAGAAATTTTCCATATATTTACGATTTTAATCTTATACAAACCTGAAGAAAATCCTGAGGCTTGCGGAGTAGAAGTTGTGGACTCTTAGCAATAATGCAACCCAGCTTCTTATCTTCAATGCCCATTTCGCTAAACTCTTCCACCATCAACTTCAGCTTGTTAACAGAACAACCCAAAACATGCGGCCAATTTTTGATCGCTTGGGAGGGGCAAACTCTAGGGACCTGAAATTTACGTAACCCAAAAAAACATTAGTATTAGTTTGTTATTACGATAAGGTTTATGGTTTCCAGGTAATACTACTGTAAGTTACATGATGCCAAAGGCGAAAAATATTAAGTTTTTGCTTGTGAGTAGTACCTTCTACTCATCAAAGAAATCGAGGACTTTCTTGAAGTTCTCCTGGATGCTAGCAGAGAGAATCCATGGATACTTTACAAGCATCTTCCCAAGATCATCATCCTTTCCACCAATCTAAAAGGCAAACGTCAACAATGGCCAGTTGTTCGCTGCTAAGTAAAAGAGATACATTTATAAATTTTCAAGCAACTACGTTTCCAGAATCCCTCTACCGATAATCACTTTTAAGGTAAGTTATCTAGCATAATTAGCTCATGTAAGAACAAATTCATCTCATGGAACAGTTCAAACATAGGACACATGCATACTGTGCAAATTATACCTTCCAAGAAGACTTCAGTTTGGGTTTAATATCCTTTTCAATGTTGAAAGACAGTATGGGCGGGAACAACAAAAGTACATTTCTTATAGATCCTCTAGGGACCCCAATACCTTCCAAGAATGCCACAAACCTTTAGGAAAATAAATCAACTGACAAAATCAAGGAGATCTGGGACACTTTGGCTCTCCTGTGTGAGGGCACTGACAAAATCAAGGAAAATAAAGTGTCAGTGTCTGTTAAAAAATATGAACAATTCTCAATGGAATCAAATGAGACCATTGATCAACTAGATAGCAGGTTCACTGACATCATGAATGAGATAAACTCCCTAGGAAAGGTTTACACCAAGAGGGAGGTAGCTCTCAAAATTCTCAGGGGACTCTCACCTAGGTGGGATGTCTACTCTGTCATGATGCAGAACACCAAGGACCTGTCCAAATGTCCATGGAGCAACTGTTTTCAGAACTCAAGGCCTATGAGTTTGATTTAAACAGAAAAAGAGCTACAGAAGAACCTTCTTCATCTGAGAAAGGAGTATCTTTCAAGGCAAGCAGTTCTGAAGCTGAACCTGTCAAGATCAAGAAGGTTAACAAGCCATGCAAATCACAGAGCAAAGCTGAACTCAAAGAGGAGATGAATTTACTGGCAAGAAGATTTGAGAAGTTAAACTCAAGGTTTGGAAAGTACAAGAGATACTATCAGGACACTAATGATAAGAAGAACTTCAAACCCAGATTCACTCCAAGAGATGGGGAGGAGCCTGAGAAGGAATCCATGAGGAATCACAAAGGTGAAGAGTCAACCTCAAAGTCAAACTCCAAAAGGAAGGAGAAAGAAGAGACTGATGATGATGGCACCAAAAGATGCTACCAGTGCAAGAAATCAGGGCACTTCCAGTATGACTGCACTCAATTGAGTGCTAAAGAAAGGAAGGAAAGGTAAGCCAAGAGGGACAGGAGACTGGAAAGAAGAGCAATGGTTGCAGAAGATAAACAAGATGCAAGCTCATCTGAGGAAATGTTCACTGATAGTAGTGATGATGATCTTTGCCTCATGGCCAATGAGGAACCTGAGGTACAATCCTACTCCTGTCAATTGGTAGATCACTCACCTGAGCTTAGCTCAGAGTCAGCAGGGGACCTCAACCTTCAGTTCTCATTAGAACAATTGATGGTTGACTTCTCCAAGCTGCAAGAAGCATACCTCACTCTTGAGGAAGAAACATGAAGCTAGCCAATGAGAATTCTAAGCTAGCTGAGTCTGCAAATGAGGCAGGCCTTGCTTCAGCATCCCAGACCATTGCCCTGACAAATGAAGTGGAAACACTTAAGAGTCAGCTCAGTGCAAAGGATGAGCTGATCAGTGACTGATGATCAGATCAGGCTAGCTGGTGAAAACAATGAGCTAGTGATCCAAATTAAAACACTTATCAGCAATGTAAATATGCTGAAAGAATCTGAGGATAGTCTGCTGAGAAAATTAGAGGCTCTTAATAAACCCTCTCTTGCCATAGAGGAAATTTTGAGCCTGCAGAATAGCTCAGACAACAGACATGGGATAGGATTCTTCCCATGCACATCCTCAGAAGGTCCTATAAACACTGCATCTACTAGCAGTGGAGAGAGAGTATTTGTAAGGTCCTCTGAGAATCCTAGAAGGACTCTTGATAAGGGAAAAAGGCCTGCTGAATCAACTGAGGAGGTGATAGTGCCTAGTAGGCCTATTGAAAAGGCTAGAACAACCTATACACCTCCCAAGACAAACTCCAAGCTGAGCCAATTCCGAAGAAGGAGTCATCCTTCAAGGAACTAGTGGAACAAGGTTCAATACACCTATCCTCAACCTAGATCATCTCCCAGGAGACAATCTAAGCAAATGACAAACTGGCCTGAACCCACTGTCAGGAGAGTTGACAGAAGGGTTCATCACAGGGGACCACTCTCATATGTGCCCTATGAGAGGAATTTTACCCTTCCTTATCAACAGCACTTCAGACCAGCTGCACCAAGGTCCTCTAAGAACAGGAGGAATTTTAGGCCACCTGTTCCACAAAGGACCAACACTTATAGACAGTCAACTCCAAGGGCATCTAGGGAGTCCACTGTTTATGTAGATGTTTATGGGAGAAAAATCAGCCAGTCCAAAGTAATCAGGACTGTTAAGGAGATTTGGATCCCAAAAGGTACAGCTAACCAGATAGGACCCAACACAAGATGGGTACCTAAGAATTAATTCTTCTGCAGGACATCATGGACGCTCAGGATGACTGGTACTAGGATACAGGTTGCTCAAGGCATATGTCAGGCAATCAGAGTCTGCTGACAAACTTCATTGAAAAAAAAGAACCACAGGTCACCTTTGGTGACAATTCCAAAGGAATCACAAGAGGTTATGGTACCGTGTTGATAGGGTCAGTCCTGGTATCAAATGTACAATATGTGAGTGGACTGAAACATAACCTACTATCTATAAGTCAATTTTGTGATAAAGGTTATAATGTTGAATTCTCAAGTAACTTGTGATGTGTAAGAAATGCATCAAACACACAAGTACTACTAACAGGGTCAAGGAAAGAAAATGTTTATCTTGAAGATTGGAGATCATGTCCAACAGAGACCTTACTTTTTTAGAACTAAATGCACCATCTTTCAAAGAAAGTTATCGACCCTCGTTTGATTCACTCCAACGATCAATTCTTGTCATTACCACCACATCTACATTGTGATTCTTGAGTTTTATCATGATAATAAATGAGTTTTAAAGACGTCAATTGAAACACAATATCATATACAAAAATAAGAATATGCAACAACAAAAATCTTGCTCTGCTAACTGATCCTTCGTCAACTACATATACAAGATGTAGTATCAAGAAGAGGGAGGAACAATAATCTCCCCTAACCCTACTCCTAAATAAACTTCAGCAAAGTCCTCATCATTCTTACCCAACATTTCCTTTAACGTAAATTCAATAATTCGACGTTTAAGAATCCAACATTTGTGCTTTATCTTCTTCTCCAACGAGTAGCTAAAGTATCTTGGATACACAACAACATGGCTTACAGGCCTTTCCATGGTTTTCACCAGGAACTCCAGTTTAGGTCTCAAAACTTCGTCAATGCTGTAACCCAGTAAAGGTGAGAACATGCGTACCGCAAATCTTATATCTTTCTTTGACAACCCGGTCTTCATAAGGTACCACATTCTGCAAAGAAACACAAGACAATAATCTCAAAGATAATCCTTTGATCCAAATGCAACCTTATTTTAGACATGGTTGAAGTTCTTTACCTTGGAAGAAGTGTTCTGTCGACATTACAGACAAATAATTCAGGATATTTTCTGATAACCCTAGGGATGTGAGTTCTGGAAACCCCAATGTGTGATAGAAATTTTAACTTCTTCTAAAGGGTTGTTTCTATGCTTGTTGCAAATATTTCAGGACAACGAACAAGTGTTCTAGCAATTGTTTCCTCGTCTAGTCCTAAATCATTGAAGAAGGATACCACCTGATGTGCGAAGAACAAATTTAACAAGACGCGTGATGCAAATTTTAGTACTCATTTCTATATGCTTTTGGTGATATTATGTTCATATTTGACCCTATTATGCGATACTTTGTGTATTTAACCCTTTTTGGCTAGAAAGTTGTGATTGTAGGTGAAAACGAGCAAAACTAGGAAGAAACGAGCAAGATCGAGAAAAGTCTGAATTTTGGAGTTGATAAAAATAAAGAAATTAATATTTCACGTCGAAGAGCTTGAAGAGAGGGTCACAACGAAAGAAGAATCGAGACAATCGGAGTTCTAGAGCTCAAGATATGACGAAAACGAGGAGCGTAGAGCATGACCCGGACCAAGGACATTGATCGACAGGACTTCTTCAACGATCGGCAGCTTCCGCGCGACCGGATCCCTGGATTGATAGGTATCGAGCAACTAAGCGCGCGACCATCGTTGGTCGGCAGACGTCCAGCTCTTGTGCGACAAAAATGCCTTCCGCGCGACCAAGCTGTCGACCACGGTCGGCAGCCACTCAGGCTTTGGTCGACAACAGTGCAAAAGTCTGAAATTTTGGGGCTATTTTCGTATTTTCGCGCATTTTAATGAGGGGCATCTTAGTCAATGATCTAAGGGTACTATATATACTTCCATTTCAGATTTCCAAAGGGACTTTTATCATTTTCTTAGATTCACATACATCATCATATTCTCTCACTAGATTAGGAGAAGTTAGTGGTAGTTTCCAATTGGGTGTTCTTAGATTTCCACTTACGATTTCTACGATTACTTTCGATCTACCATACGGACCTTCAATCCGTTTTCTCCTGCATTCCTAGCATAGCTAAAGCTACAATTCTACTGTTCGATTTTCAATTTCTATTGTCGGATCATCTTATAGCTTCTAGAGGTAATTTTGTATCTTTTCAATTTCATTGTAATAGGTAAATTCTTGTATACTTTTTACAATTACTGCACAATGATGATTGTAGTTACTCCAATTTCTATTTTGTTTACCAAATTAGCTATGGGCTAATTCCTTTGTGTGTTAGTGTATGACTTCTATGGAGTAGTGTGGTGTTCATGTTGATCTTACGAATGCTTGAGTGTTGTATGATCAATTCTCTATTTTGATGGTTTGTATGAATGCTTATTATGTATAATTGATTGTATGGGCCATTAGGGAGTTAGTCTCATACGAGAGTTGGGCTATTTTCCTAAATCTTCTTGTTATTAGGCCATTGCATGCTAAGTGTTTGTTAAAATTCCTAAGATAGTGAGAATTACCTTAGTGAATTGGAAAGACAATTAGAGGCCCTAATGTGTATCTAGGGAGACCTTTGCATGTTAGAGTGGCTAGCCAATTGATTGTACAATACCTCAATGCATGAGTAAGTGAAACTTCACCACATGAAACATAGGATAGTACACTAATACACCTCTCACACAACTTGCTCACTTTGCGAACCAAGGTGATCGGTAGTTTACTTGTTTGACGCACTTGTAGACATAGGTACCAACTCCCTTTTATTGCTTTGTGAATTCGATTTCGAACAAGAATCTTACCTTACAATCCGCCCTCTCCCTGAGTTCGATAAAATATAAACTTGGTCTAACTTGCTACGATAATAACGATCGTGTACACTTGCACGTAGACACCAAAAGGGCAAACAAGTTTTTGGCGCCGTTGCCAGGGAGACGGCAAGTTTGTTTGGTTGTTTGATTTGTTCTATATTTTCTATTTTGTACTATTTGTGTGAGAAGTTTTGATACTTGATAATTTTTGCAGGATTTGGTGAATTTGAGATGGATAGATATCGCCATTCTACCTACCCTCAACCAAACACTCAACCTTCTACATCCTATACTTACTACCCTTACACCTATTCGAATGAAGTATCATACCAACACAATCATACATCCCATAACTCTATGCCTACCACATCCTATCATCAAGGAAATTCCACTTATATCAATGAAACACTACAGCTTATACTCAAGCAACTCGACAACATAAGAAGCGGAGGATTAAGGTGTTTTGATGAAACAAACTTAAAGTTTGATGCAATTTGCCGAGACCAAGGAGCTAAAATAGAGAGCTTAGAAGTACAAATGGAGCAAATATCAAGAAGATGTGGACAAAGGGCTCGAGAATGTAAATCTTTCTTGATCGAAGCTCAATTGAGAGAAGAGTGCAGTGCTATCGAGTTAAGGAGTGGAAGAAGATATGAGGGACCTAGAGTTTCTAATTGTGGTGAGGATGGAGAAAAGAGGATGGAAGAGGAGAGGATTGATGATATAGATATGGGAGTTGGTATGGAATACAATATTCCATTAAGCAAGGAAGATGGGAAAGAAGAGGAAAGTAAGGGGGAAGAAGGGTTAGTGGAAGAAAGAGAGCAAGGAAGAATTGAAAAGGAGGAAATATATATTCCTAAGTGGAAAAGGGTAAGAGAAGATAGGGAAAAGAAGAATAAAGTGGAAGTTGATGAATGAGGGGTGCCAAAGACGGTAGTACCCGTTCCATATCCTCAAAGGTTCGCCAAGAAGAAGCTAGATGATAAGTTCAATTATTTTTGGATGTCTTCAAAAATCTATACATAAACTTTCCTTTTTATGAAGCCTTGGAGCAAATGCCAAGTTATTCCAAGTTCATGAAGGATTTATTATCCAAGAGGAGGAGAGTGGAGGAACCGGAAACGGTCAAGTTGACTAAGGAAAGTAGTGATGCTTTAGCAAGAAAACTACCTCAAAAAGAGAAGGATCCGGGGTGTTTCACATTTGTTTGTGACATGGGTAATGGAATAGTACAAAATGTTCTATGTGATTTAGGAGCAAGTATCAATTTAATTCCACTCTCGATTTTCAAAAGTCTAGACCAAGGCCACTTGAAGGGAACATCCACAACACTTCAATTGGCGGATGGGTCAACTACCATTCCTAACGGCTTCATAGAGGATGTACTTGTGAGGATTAAAGATTTTACATTTCCAGCGTACTTTTCTGTCCTTGATATGGAAGAAGACAAAGACATTCCTCTCATTCTAGGAAGGCCTTTCTTGGCTACTGCCCGAGTGGTCATTGATGTCTATAATGGAGAGTTAACTTTGAAGCTTGGTGGGGATGAACTTCACTTTTCTATCCAAGATGCTATGAATCATCTAAAGGAAAATTCTTCGTGTAACTCAATTGATGTTGTAGAGCTTTGTATCCAAGAAGCTTTTGAAAATGCTGAAATTCCTTTCTTTACTTCAAATTATGAGATTCCTAACTATAATGAAGCAAAAGAAAGTGATTGTCTTGATGTTGATGATGTAGGTAATGAAGATGAAGGACCCATGATCACTCAAGGGAAAGAGAGGCTCTTTGAAATTAAAGAAGAGGAGAGTACAACAAGGGAAGTAGGAGAAGCAAGCAAGGACAAGGAAGAGGAGGCGAGGATTGCATTAAAGCCATTGTCCGATCACCTTAAATATGCTTATCTTGATGAAAATGAAAGAAATCCGGTAATCGTATCCTCTTCTCTTCAAGGTGATGAACTTGAAAAATTGCTTATTATGCGTAGGAAACATAAATCGGCTATAGGTTGGACTGTTGATGATTTAAAGGGCGTCAACCCTTCTTTATGCATGCATAGAATACGCTTAGAAGAAAATGCTAAGCCATTAGTTCAACCACAAAGACGTGTGAATCCTATAATACAAGAAGTCATTAAGAAAGAAGTGTTAAAATTGCTTGGAGCGAATATGATCTTCCCTATTAGTGACAGCCCTTGGGTGTCACCCTTGCATGTAGTGTCTAAAAAGGGTGGAATGACTATCATAAAAACTGAAAATAATGAAGTGATTGCTACAAGGGTTGCCACGGGTTGGCGTGTTTGTGTTGATTATAGGGAATTGGACAAGGCTACTTGTAAGGATCACTTTCCCTTGCCCTTTATGGACCAAATGTTAGATAGATTGTGTGGTTATCGATTCTATTGCTTCCTCGATGGTTACTCCGGATACAATCAAATTATTGATTGCACCGGAAGACCAAGAGAAGACTACTTTCACTTGCACCTATGGAACGTACGCTTGGAGACGCATGCCCTTTGGGCTATGCAATGCTCCAGCTACATTCCAAAGGTTAATGATGTCGATATTCCATGGGTTAATTGAGCAAATTATGGAAGTGTTTATGGACGATTTCAGCATTTTTGGCAATACCTATGATATGTGCTTATCTAATCTTGAAAAAGTTTTGGTTAGATGTGAAGAGGCAAATTTGGTGCTAAATTGGGAGAAGTGTCACTTCATGGTAAGTGAAGGAGTGGTCCTTGGCCATCACATCTCATCTAATGGGCTGCAAGTTGACCGTGCTAAGGTAGTGGCTATTGAGAAGCTACCCCCGTCTATAAACGAGAAGGGAGTAAGATCTTTTTTGGGACATGCTGGATTTTATCGTAGATTTATCAAAGATTTTTCTAAATTGTCTAAGCCCTTATCTCGTTTGCTTGAAAAAGATGTTCCTTTTAAATTTGATGATGCTTGCTTGAAATCTTTCAGGTTGCTTAAGGAAGCTTTGGTGAGTGCACCAATCTTGATTACCCCCGATTGGAAAGAGCCTTTTGTTCTTATGTGTGACTCAAGTGATTATGCTATGGGGGTAGTTCTAGGCCAACTAAGGGAGAAAAGATTTCATGCAATCTATTATGCTTCGAAGACCTTCTCATCGACTCAGTTGAACTACACCACTACCGAGAGAGAGCTTTTGGCCATCGTGTACGCCGTGGAGAAGTTTCGTCCATATCTAGTAGGAACAAAAACCATTGTCTACACGGACCACTCGGCTATAAAGTTTTTATGACAAAGAAATATTCGAAACCTCGGTTGATAAGGTGGGTATTGCTCTTACAAGAGTTGACTTAAAGATTCGAGACAAGAAGGGGAGCGAAAATGTGATAGCGGATCATTTGTCAAGATTAGTGAGAGGAGATGAGGCTTTTGAAGAAAAGGAGGAGATACTTGAAAGCTTCCCCGATGAACAAATTCTTAGAGTTGAAGGAGAAAAACTTTGGAAGATGGAAGATGAGGCTCCTTGGTATGCCGACTTTGCCAACTTCTTAGCAAGTGGAGAGATGCCTCAGGGAATGAATTCTAATGCGAGGAAGCGGTTTTACAAGGAGGTACGTCGTTACATTTGGGATGATCCTTATTTATATCGTAGATGTGCAGATTCTATGATTAGGAGATGCATCCCGGATGAAGAGATTGAAAGCGTGCTTACCCATTGCCATTCTTTGCCTTGTGGAGGACATTTTGGTTCTATTAAGACGGCCCAAAAGGTATTTCAATGTGGTTTTTATTGGCCTTCAATTTTTAAGGATTGTCACATGTTCGTTGCTAAATGCGATAGATGCCAAAGAGTTGGGGGATTGTCAAAACGTGATGAGATGCCTTTAAATATTTTTCAAGAAGTGGAGGTTTTCGATGTATGGGGTATTGATTTTATGGGACCCTTCCCATCTTCTCATGGGTATCTATACATTCTTTTGGCTGTGGATTATGTTTCAAAGTGGGTGGAAGCAATCCCAACGAAATTCAATGATGCAAGAGTGGTGATGGAATTCTTAAGGAAGAATATTTTTGCCCAATTTGGTGTGCCAAGATCGTTGATTAGTGATGGGGGTACTCACTTTGTGAATAGGGCGTTGGGTAATCTACTTGTTAAGTATGATGTGAAGCACAAAATTTCAACGGCCTATCATCCCCAAACTAATGGGTTAGCGGAAGTGTCAAATCGCCAAATTAAGCTTATCTTAGAGAAGACCGTGAGCTCTAATAGGAAAGATTGGCCACTAAAGTTGGATGATGCGTTATGGGCATATCGTACGGCTTTTAAAACTCCATTGAACCTTTCTCCTTACCAACTTTTATATGATAAACCTTGTCATTTACCCGTTGAGCTTGAGCATAAAGCTTATTGGGCCACAAAGAAGTTGAATTTTGATGAGAAAGCGTGTGGGGAGAAGAGGCGTCTTCAATTGCTAGAGTTGGATGAATTTAGAGATGAGGCGTATGAAAATGCTAAGATTTTCAAGGAAAAGACTAAGAGATGGCATGATGCCAATATAAAAGAGAAGTCATTTAAAGTGCTAGTTCAAGTACTTTTGTTTAATTCACGATTAAAGTTGTTCCCCGGAAAATTAAAGTCGAAATAGAGTGGGCCCTTTACAATTTCAAATTGCTTTGCAAGTGGATGGTACGAATTGATGAATGACAAAGTGGAACTCTTCTATGCTAGTTGGGCACCGTTTGAAGCTTTACTATAATTCCATGACAAAAGAAGTGACAAATTATTTGAGGCTATGTGATGTTGAGCTACCTTGATTCGAGCTTAAGAGTCGTCCGGCTAGGGGACGTTAAATCTAAGCGCTAGATGGGAGGCAACCCATCCTTTTATGTGTTTAGGATTTTATTATTTTTGGTTTAATGGAGTGTGTTTTTGATCTTGTAGGTGTGTATGATCCAAGGGGGTACCCTCATAATATCATTGCTCAAAGGGTGAGGTATTGTATTCTTTCTCTTTGTGAAGTGCTTGGCATAGCCAAGTTTGGGGGTATTGTTTCTTGGTATTGGTTTGATGATGTTTTGCTTTGGATATTTGATGTTATTATGTTTTGAGCTTTATTGTGCATTGCATGATTCTTGTCTCCACTTATTTGCCAAACTTTTTAGACCATTGGTCCAAAAAAGTTTGGGGGGGTGTGATCGTTTCGTCATTCTCATGGAAATGCTATTTTTAGGTTGATTTTTGGAAGTATTCTTATGCTTTAATGCTTATTGTGTTGATGAGCCTTTGTTTTGCTTATTGATGTTTGGCCATATTGTTACTTGCTTTGAGTAGTGAATGCATGAGATATGTTTATTGTTGTGTGGATGAGTTAATAGTCTTGACTAGTGTAGTGGAATTATTGCTTGATTCCATGATTCTTGAAATTTCATTGATATGAGCATATTGATATGATATGAGTTTTGATCACCCTAAACCCGTGAGATTTGAGATAAATTTTGCCCGTTTCAATCTTGAACGGATGATTTTCTTTGATTTGAGTTCCACACATGTGCATCATACTCTAGAACTTGGCTTTGGTCTTATTTGAGGCTACATTAGATGAAGATTTCACATGATATGATTTGAGGCCATCTTTGATCTATATTGAGTCACTTTGCCCTATGAGCCTGTTGGTCCCAAAGGCAGGTTTTAGGGAAGAATACCTTTGAACAAGTCTAGAAGGGGGGGGTTGAATAGACTTGTAAGGATTCAAAAACCTTTTTCAAATTATCTTGCTTATTCAGAAAACCAGCAGACTACTTGAGGTAGTCTGAATTTGAAAGTAGTGCGCTGTGAATAGTGCGGAAATGATTTTAATGAAAATCAGTTTTAGGTGATGTGCACAAATTAAGAGCAGAAAGAAATACGACGAGACACAAGGGATTTATAGTGGTTCGGACCAACTGTCCTACATCCACTCTCCTCAATCCAACTTGGACTTGAGGGGCTCTCCACTAACTCACTTACTTACTCACTTACACAGTTCGAGAGTACTACTCTCTTACAAATTGTCAATGCTACAATCGCAATTGACTTCTCACAGCTTCTACAAAGCTTTTACAAATAATAGGTATGAATGGGATTTTTTAGTGCAAGTGATAATTCTGACAGAGTTTCGGCTAGCTTAATATGCGTGTAAATCCGATACTGAAATTATCACTGTTACTCTAATTTATAGGGTCAAATAACTAGCCGTTGTAATGGACTAGAAATCTGAGATCCTATAATCTCGTATTCAATCAATCATTGTGATTGATTGAATCTCCATCTTGATTCCCGTTAATATTCGCGATCTACAATCAATCAAGTTTGTCCCCTTGATTGATTGATCTTTTATTCTGGGAATCTTCCTTCTATGTCGCAAGTCAACCCTTAAAATGATTCTGAAGAATCTGGGCTGAGCACAAGACCTCAGCTGATCTGTCTCCTCAGCTGGTGTACCAGTCTGCTGATACTTGGACCTCAGCTGATGTGTAAGTCTGCTGATGTGCACCTCAGCTGGTCTTCTTGACTTCGTCTGTATACGTCTTTTATCCAAGGTCTTTGTCTTGTCTGCGACGTGCTCTCAGCTGATCAGCTGATCCTCTGATATCAGCTGATGTTAACTCCTCTGATAATCTTCTCTCGATACTCTAGTGTCAGCTGCTTAAATCTTCTATCTTCTAAAATCGGCTAAGTCCTCAAGGTCTCAGCCGGTCTTCTCTTCTATGATAGCTTCGGATCTTCTAGGCCGCAAGGTAGATTTCCCCTCACTTGAACCTATCTAATCCTAACTACTCATCAGCTGACTAACATGTTCAGCTGGTCCTATTACAGGCTGATTGGTTTATTATATCATCAAAACATCTAACACAGAGATCCTAACAAGTTCCCCTTTTTTTATGATATCAAAACCAACTCAGCTGATCTCAACATATAAGCATATTCAATCAAAATTAAGATCATCACAGGACAGAAAAGAAGATCTTTAAATAAGATCTTTAGACAGAATAAAAAGTGCAGCTGACAACAAGAAGTTGTCTGGAATCATAAAGCTTTATTAAATCAAAAGAGAGAGTACAATAAGAAAGAAAGTACCTAAACCTCAGCTGACTCAGCTGGACTATTACATGAGGAGAGGTCTTCTGCTGTTGAGAGGAACTTGCATCCAGTCAATGAATCTCTTCTCTATCTCCTGCAGAGCTGGCAGAGAGTTGTCGGAGAGTTGAGAAAAGAGTTGAGTAATCTGCAACCAATACTTCCTGATTTCCACCCAGTCTATCTTCCCACTCTGATCAGTTGGGGTTGGAAGATACTCTATCTCAGGCAACTCTGTCTGAACTTCCACCTTAAGCATTTCATCCGTAATAGCTCTGAAGAATTTCAGAAAGGTCTCCTTTAACCAGTTTCTAAACTCAGCATTCTTCTCTCTTTCTCCTCTGGTATCTTCTCCTCTGAGAACATAGAAGTGGATCAAGGTCTTAGCCTTAATGGTTTTCCAAAGATCCACCAGCTCATCAGACAATTGATTGTAGAACATATCAATTGGTCCATCAACCAAAGGCTCATTTGGATCTCGAATGTATTTTCCACTTCTAGTCCTGCTGCCTTGAGAGACTGCTTTCCCTTGCTTCTTCAGCTTCCTCTGGTATCTCCTCTCAAGCTCATCATTCATTTCTCTTTCTTGCCTTTTCCTCCTCTCTTCTGGAGTTTCCTTTTCAGCTAGCTGCAACTCCTTAGCCAGCTTCTCATCTAGTTCAGCATTCATAATCCTTTTCTTTTTCTCTCTTTCCTCAGCAACCACTTCTTGCCTCTGCAGGGCCTCAGCTATCTTCTGATCTCTCAGCTCCTGAGTCTTCTGGGTTGCAATCTTTCTAGTGTTGATGTAATCTTCAACATTTTCTACTCTAGCAGATAGAACACCATGATTGTCTACCAGTAGAGCTCTCAGAGAGGCCATCTCAGATTGCAGAGCAGCAATAGCAGCTGAGTTCTTCTCTTCCCCCTTTTTGATATCATCAATCATCGAAGTAGAGGGTAGAGAAGTAGGAAGTTTATCCACAATGGCTTTCAGGTCCTCCTGACCGTTTTTGCATTCAGCAATTTGCCCTTCCAACCTTTCAGAGACCAGTCTGAATCTCTCAGATTCAGCAGCGAGGGTAGCAGAAGCATCATCAGTAAAAGCCCTGGCTGTTGACTTGAAATGTTGTAGAGTTTGGAAGAATTCTATCCTGGTAGCATACAAGCTTTCCTCCATAGCTTCTTTCAGCTTATTTCGATGATCCAGCAGAGCTTGATGAACTTGTTTTTCAATCAGAGAGGGGACAGCAGACTTTGCAGCCAACAGAGTGGCTTTGACCTCCCTGATGTGGTCATCGAAATAATCTTTAAGCTGACCTAAAAGTGTAGGGGTTACCTGATCAGCTGGGGTGATCTCAAAGTTTGCTGCCGGAGGGATGAATTCTGACTCAGCTATTTCTGGGCAATCCAGCTCAACCCCATCTTTGAGCAATAAAGCACGGGCAACCTTCCTCAACCCTTCAGGGGATGTCAGCTGGGATGGTGCCTTAACCTCCAAGGCATCCATCAGAATTTCCTCCCATTCAGTAAATGCAGCTTCCCCCATCTCCTTTATTAGTTCCAGAAAGAAGGTAACAGGCCCTTCTCTCGCTTGTGCCCAGGCAAGACCATCAGCAAGAATGTCTTGATAGGCAGGGTATGGGTTAAGTTCTGGGATGTAGAGGGATATGTGGGCTAGGGCGGTTATGATCATCCCTTGTTCAAGAGGCCCTTTTGAACGATGGTGAGATAGGCGAGCTTGTTTGGCCATTTCTGTGGGGGAGTTGGGGTTTTCAAGATTAATGGGTTCAGGGTGAGGGGGTTTGGTAATAGCTGAAGGCTCACCAGAGGTAGCTATCTCCTCTGGTTCATTGCCGGCTGGAATTTGTGAGGGTGAAGGATCAGATAAGGGAGAGGGATGAGCTGACCTGATGGGTGAGGCAGCCAATGGTGTATCTGCTGATGGAGCATCTTCAGAGGAATGTAGAACCTCTGTCTCAGCAACTGAAGGCTCGGCTGATTCCCCTTATTCTGACTCTTCTTCCCTTCCATCAGAGCCAGAGGCAGAATCCTCATCTGAAACAGCTCTCTCAGCTGATTCCTCATAAGCTTCCTCCTCTTCTGCATCAGAAGGTTCATCAACCAGCAGAGTAGCTTTCTCTGCTGAAGCTTTCTTCTCCTTCAGACTGCTCAGAGGGGCAGTATCATCATCATCATCAGAATCAAAGGAGAGCTTCCTTTGAACAGGAGTAGTTTCTTTCTTGGATTTCTTCTTTCTCCCCCCTCCAGCAGGCTTTGAAGCCTTCCTCTTCTGCTTCTTTCCATGACCAGCAGAAGGACTAGGGGCAGCAGCTATTGGATCAGCTCTGGAATCTGAGTCAGCTGGCCCAATGACATCCAAGTTACTTCCCCTCAGAAACTTGGTGTGGTTGTACTCAACAACCCAATCTTCATCTCACTTGTGTTGGGGCAGCAGATGATCTAAGATTATAGTAATCTTGGTAGCCATGGAGCACTTTGACTTGAAGTTGTAAACCTGTTGTCCAACCACTTCCTTGGCAACACATCTCTTTGACTCCTGTTCCAAGCGGAACCATAGCAGACTCACCCAGTCTGCTCGCACCCCATCAAGGATCGTGCGGGCCACGCTCAGGTGAAGTTTGGTAATAGCGTCCAAACTCCCCTGTTCTACCAAGATAACCTTGGTCACCACATCCATCAAAAACCGGAATCGTCTCCTCAACATAGATTTCTTCAGATTTGTGGTGGTATCCCTATGACTCTTCCTGGCCATTAACTTGAAAGTATCCAGGTAGTCGGCTTCCTTGTATTTGTGTGGTTGAACACCAGAGGAGGATAGGCCAAAAAGATTAGCAACTGCATCCTTGGAAATAACAATAACTTTTCCATCAACCAAGGAGCCGATGGAGTTTGAACTGAACTGGGCCTTGAGAAGAAATTGAAAAACGTAGAAGTTTAGGGTTTTATGGTTAGGGGGGTCAAGGAGATGAAGGTTCGGAGATTGTGATGTTGAAAAAGGTTTAGGATTTCTCGAATCTCTGGAACCCTAGTCGTGTGGAAATCAACACACATCTCTGCGTACATCTTTTCCTTGAACATCTTTTGCATAGCTTTAGATGCCATACCTTCAACACAGAGGTTAGGTACACAGAGAATAATAAGCAAGAGTAAAAAGAGAAGAAAGAATTCAGAGCAGAAAGGTTTTCTGAAAGAAGTTAAAGGGGTATATAAATATAGGAATCGAGGAAGATGAGCAGTTTTTCCAAAATTAAAACCGATCAATTTTGATCGTAGATTTGTATTTTGCATCACACAAATCAAAGGTCTAGATTAGATGACCTTTGAGAATTTTTGGAGGTGATGCGTGGGTGTCAAGGTTTCGAAAGGTTTTGACCGCCAAAAGATTCGTCTTTTTTGAAAAAGGTAATGATGAAAAAGCTTTTTGAGAAATTTTAGGCGGTGAGAAATTAATTACAACTGAAACCTTATTTTGAAAAAGGTAATAAATCCCCGAATTTTCGTAAGAGAAAAGATTTGATTGCCAATTTTCTAAAATTATTTTTAGAAATACGGAATTTATTAATTTTTTTAAAAGATTTTATATCAAAAAGAAATTTTAAAACCGACAAGAAGAATATAGAAATACTTATCGAGAATCTGACGTGGCAAGGTCAGCTGATAAGAATAATCTTCATGAAAATCTTCTCTGCTCATCTGGGTCTATATAATCAGCTAACATGGACCAGCTGAAGCAAGGTGGCCTTGTCTGACTTTCATAACTTATCCCTGTATCAAGTTAGATATAACAAGATAGAGAAAAGAAAGGAAAGAATAAGAAGACATACCAGATCAGCTGATGAGAAGATCAGCTGATTACTTCAGCAGAATAGTCCTCAGCTGGATACCAGCTGACTACCCATTTACCTAAAAACTTTCTTTCTAAAGAACTGCACCTCCATCTATCATTCCTAACTCTTCTACTAATTCTCTGAATCTTACCTCTGCCAAAGGTTTGGTAAGCACATCTGCTCTCTGCTTCTCCGTATGAATCTTCTCCATCCTGATATCTCCCTTCTCAGCATGATCTCGAAGAAAATGATGTCTTATGTCCACATGCTTGCATCTAGTATGGAGAACTGGATTCTGAGTAATGGCTATTGCACTTGTGCTGTCACAGAAGATGGGTATCTCTTCTGTAATCACATGGTAATCCCTCAGCTGTTGTCTGATCCAAAGCAACTGAGAACAGCAGCTACCAGCAGCCATGTACTCTGCCTCTGTTGTAGAAGTAGCTACTAAAGTCTGCTTCTTGGAGAACCAAGATATCAGCTTACTTCCCAGAAACTGACATGTGCCAGATGTTGATTTCCTATCAATCTTGCACCCTCCATAGTCAGAATCTGAATACCCACTTAGCTGAAAATTATCATCAGCTGGGTACCAGAGGCCTAGATTGTAAGTACCCTTCAAATACTTAACAATCTTCTTTGCTGCTTCCAAATGAAATTTCTTAGGATTTGCCTGAAACCTTGCACACACCCCTACTGCAAAGCTGATATCAGGTCTGCTGGCAGTGAGATACAACAGAGAACCAATAAGTCCCCTATATTGTGTCTGATCCACTTTCTCACCAGCCTCATCTGGATCCATGCTAAAGTTTGCCATCATAGGAATCTTAGCTTCTCTACTGCTACTGATTCCAAATTTTTCTATCAAATTCTTGGCATACTTAGCTTGGCTAATGAAAGTTCCATTAGACATCTGCTTCACCTGCAGTCCAAGGAAGTAAGTCATCTCCCCCATCATGGACATTTCAAACTTGCTGGTCATCAGCTTGCTAAACTGATCACACATCTGTTTGTTGGGAGAGCCGAAGATGATATCATCCACATAGATCTGCACTAAGAGGATATCATCTCCATCTTCTTTTCTGAACAAGGTTTTGTCTATCTTTCCTTTGCTGAATCCACTATCCAGTAGGAACTGTGATAGAGTATCATACCAAGCTCTAGGTGCCTGCTTTAGTCCATATAAAGCTTTCTGCAACCTATAAACCTTGTTCCCAATCTCAAATCCTGGTGGCTGTTCCACATAGACTTCTTCTGCCAGGATTCCATTCAGAAAAGTTGACTTGATATCCATCTGATATACCTTGAACCCTTTGAAAACAGCATAGGCAAGAAATAATCTGATGGCTTCTAGTCTTGCCACAGGAGCAAATGTCTCATCATAGTCAATCCCCTCTGACTGTGAATACCCCTGAGCTACTAGCCTTGCCTTGTTTCTTACCACCACATCATTTTCATCCTTTTTGTTCTTAAAGACCCACTTAGTGCCTATGACCTTCTGATGTTTAGGCCTTTCAACTAGAGTCCAAACTTCTTGTCTTGCAAATTGGTTTAGCTCCTCTTGCATAGCTACAATCCAGTTTGGATCTTCAAGAGCTTCATGGATATTCTTGGGTTCTATCAGAGACACATAACAGCTGAATTGAGCACCCAAGTTTAGCTTTCTTCTGGTCTGAACACCTACACTTGGATCTCCTAGAATCTAATCAGCTGGGAAGTCAGACTCCTTCTTCTTGCCCCGTTGAGGTGCCATAGTCTGCTCCTCTTGGGTCTTGTCTGATATTCCCCCTTGGTTAGTGTCAGGAGTCAATATGCCATCATCTTGTGCTGATGAGGGCTTATCAGCTGATTTGGGCTCATCATCTGAATCTGAATCTGATTCTATCCTAGGTACCACTACCTTAATCAGATCTGGCTTGTCTGACAGATTCAGCTGATCCACCTCTTCTGCTAGCTTCTCCTTGCTGTACTCATGAATAGATTCATCAAATACAATATGGGGTGTCTCCTCCACACAGAGAGAAACTTTATTAAAGACTCTATAGGCTTTGCTACTTCCAGAATATCCTAAGAATATTCCTTCAGCAACTTTAGCATCAAAAGTCTTTAACTTAGTCTTTCCATTGTCATGGATGAAACACCTACACCCAAAAATATGGACAGAGGAAAGGTTAGGAGTTTTACCCTTGTACATTTCATAAGGAGTCTTCCCATGTCTCTTGACTGGTAGACACCTATTTTGGATGAAGCATGCAGTATTGATGGCTTCTGCCCAAAACCTTTGAGGAGTCTGATATTCAGCTAGCATAGTCCTTGCTGCCTCCTTGAGGGTTCTGTTTCTCTTCTCAGCTAACCCATTCTGCTGAGGTGTTCTGGCAGCTGATGTCTCATGCTGAATACCATTGTCCCTGCAGTAGTCAGAAACAACAGAGTTAAGAAACTCAGTACCTTTATCACTTCTGATTCTGACTATGCTGAGGTCCAGCTCCTTCTGAATCCTCTTGAACAACTCCAACATCTTGACCATTGTCTTATTCTTCTTGAACAAGAACACTACCAAAGTGAATCTTGTATAGTCATCAACAATCACCAGTGTGTACTTCCTTCCACTGAAGCTAAGAGGTGAGACAGGTCCAAACAAGTCCATATGAAGCAGCTGGAGTGCTTTTGTTGTTGAAGTACTATGCACATCTTTGAATGAGGCTTTAGTCTACTTCCCTTTCTGACAGGCATCACACTTTTGCTCAGATGCAAACACCTCATTTGGTAGACCTCTGACAAGACCCTTCCTTGCAACCTTGTTAAGAGTCTTGTAGTTCAGATGACCTAGTCTTTTGTGCCAGAGCCAGCTGATCTCTGATGAGCTTTTAGCAACCAAACATGAGTCAGCTGGACAACTTGCAAAATTTGCAAGATACGTATTACCTCTTCTGAGGCCAGTTAGTAGCACCTGCTCATTTAAATCATTAATAACAAGGCAAGAGTTCTTAGAGAATCTTACTGAATATCCCTTGTCACAGAATTGGGATACAGACAGAAGATTGTGCATAAGCCCTTCTACATAGTAGACTTCTTTAACTCTTGTTCCTTTGATCAGCAAGGTGCCTACTCCTCCGGTGACTCCAAAATTGTTGTCACCGAACACAACTCTAGGCCCATCAAGCGTTACAAAGTCCAGGAGGAGATGCTTCTCAAAGGTCATGTGCTTCGAGCAACCGCTATCAATGTACCAGACATGGCCCTTGGCTTCTCCTCTTTCTATAGGGCTAGAGTTTACCTGAAATTAAAACTCAGGCTTTAGGTACCCTATCTTTGGGTCCTGATTGGTTAGTATCGACTTTCTGGATCCACAGGTAGAGATCATCCTTATGAGGTTTAGGGGATCTCAACCTTCTACCATATTTGTCCACAAAAATCATCTCCCTCAGAGAATCTTTTCTGGGGCGATGAGTGATAACAGCAGGTTTGTAGGTGGGCTGCTCAAAAGGATAATTTCGACTTGAGCCTCCGAATGACTCATATACCTTAGCCAGTGAAGGCTTGCCTACTTTGGTTACATTAAAAGTAACCCAGGGCTGAGGTCTGTTTTGCTTGGGTTTACTCTGCTGAGATGACCCAGGCTTATCATTCCTCTTCTGATTCTGCTGAGGTCTCCTTGTCTTAGCTGAGCTATGACTTGGATTCCTCTTCTGGTCTCGGGGCTTCTGAGCTTTGGACTTATGTTGGTTGTCAGCAGGCTTCTGAGTTTTAGTACTCTTCTGCTCTGCTGAAACCTTGTGATCACCAGCAGACTTCTGAGCTTTGGAGCTCTTCTGTCCAGCTGGGACCTTTTCTGTCCCTCTGCCATTTTGCCCTTCTGATCCATATGCAGGCTCAGCTGGCCCTTTACCCTTTTGAGGATCCCTAATTAATCCACTGTCACCTTTCTTCTTCTTTTGTGGTTTGGGTTTGGGATAACCAAGACCCCTTTTGTCATTCACAGTTTGTGAGGACTCAGCTATTTCAGACACGGCATTCTTTGCCTTAGTCAGCTGGTCCACTTTCAGCTGAAGCTGCTGTGAATTTTTGATTGTCAGTTCATTCTTCTTGAAGAGTTCATCGAACTTAGCTGTCAGCCGATTATGTTCTTCACTCAAAACAGTATTCTCAGAAAGTAGCTTTTCTATCAGCTTCTCCTGTTCCTCACATTTTGCTATTAAGTCAGCAGACTTGTTAGCTTGTGAGTCATAGGATATCACTGGTAGTCTAGTATTTTCCAGATCCTGTCTCAAGCTTAGAACTTCAGCTTTCAGACTAGTGTTCTCCTCTTCCAGCTTAGAACAAACTTTTAAGGAGGATTGGAGATCAGATAACAACTTGTGTATATCTGACTCCATAGAATAGGTAGAGGAGCAAGATGAGCTAACAGAGGGGGTAGGAGAATTTACCTCTTCTACCTTAGCCATGAGGCAGATATCATCCTCTGATTCAAAATCAGATGAGGATGAGGATGAGCTGATATCCTGCTTCTCCTCTTCTGCCAGCAGAGCTCTCTTATCAACAAACCTGCGATCTCTCTTGATCCCCTTCTGTTCTCTCTCCCTTGGGGTAAGCTGAGGACAATGATAACTGAGATGTCCTGGCTTGTTGCAAGTGAAACAAACACCATCTCCTCCTCTTCTAGGACTTGGTTCCCTCCTTCTCTCTGGAGACTTGTATCTGGTCTCCTGTTCATCTGATGGTCTTCTGGCATCAGATGACTTCTGGTATCTTCTGGAAGAATCACTCTTATTCTTCTTCCAATGGGATCTATACTTCTGGAACTTGTTTGACATCTTGTCAAACTTCTTGGTCAGCAAAGCAAGTTGCTCCTTTAAGCTCATGTCCTCTGGAGTAGAGGACTTCTCTTGACTATCAGCTGCAGCAGAGAAAGCGACATTCTTTGTGGCTGATGAAGTTGGAGTCTCATCTTCTTGGTCTTCTTCTTGGATATCGAACTCATGTGCCTTCAGATGAGATAGCAGTGTATGATGACTCATCTCAGATAGATTCTTTGTCTCTTTAATTACAGCCACCTTCACTCTCCATCTTGAAGTAAGAGATCTCAAAATTTTGTTATTAATCTCTTTCTCCGAGTAATCCTTTCCTAAGGAGCTTGCCTTACTCAGTATGTTTGTCAGCCTCATATCCAGCTGATCAATGGTTTCATCAGCTTTCATTTTAAATGTGTCAAAAGTATGTAGAACGGCTTGAAGCTTGTTCTCTTTGATTTGATCTGTCCCTTCACACATCAAGGAGAGTTTCTCCCACATCTCCTTAGCGGTTTTGCACGTCTTGATTTTCTCTATATATTCTTTGGAGAGAGTCTCGATGATCTCTGTTCTGGCCACTTGATCTAAGTTGAAGAGTTTCCTTTCAGCATCGTTTAATTCACTCTTCTTCTTCTCTGTCTTTCTTCTTTCGCTGATCTCAGCTTCTGGTGTCTTGCCATCACTTACTCCTTCCCAGAAAAACTTGATTGGCCCTTCCTCCAGAACATCTAGCATTCGATCATGAATGGCTCCAAGGTGATTCTCCATTCTGAATTTCCAGTAATCATAATCTTCTATGGAGAACTCTGGCAACTTCCTCGTCTTGGATCCACTCTTTTTGTAGGAAGACATATTTGCAAGTGATTAGATAAAAAGCACACACATAATTTTCTAAAAACAGATTTTCAGAGATCTGTCCAGGTGACCACCAAAAGCTTTTTCAGGATGTGGTCTTTTGGACACACAGCTCTGATACCACTTGTTGGTCCCAAAGGCAGGTTTTAGGGAAGAATACATTTGAACAAGCCTAGAATGGGGGGTTGAATAGACTTGTAAGGATTCAAAAACCTTTTTCAAATTATCTTGCTTATTCAGAAAACCAGCAGACTACTTGAGGTAGTCTGAATTTGAAAGTAGTGCGCTGTGAATAGTGCGAAAATGATTTTAATGAAAATCAGTTTTAGGTGATGTGCACAAATTAAGAGCAGAAAGAAATACGACGAGACACAAGGGATTTATAGTGGTTCGGACCAACTGTCCTACATCCACTCTCCTCAATCCAACTTGGACTTGAGGGGCTCTCCACTAACTCACTTACACAGTTCGAGAGTACTACTCTCTTACAAATTGTCAATGCTACAATCGCAATTGACTTCTCACAGCTTCTACAAAGTTTTTACAAATAATAGGTATGAATGGGGTTTTTTAGTGCAAGTGATAATTCTGACAGAGTTTCGGCTAACTTAATATGCGTGTAAATCCGATACTAAAATTATCACTGTTACTCTAATTTATAGGGTCAAATAACTAGCCGTTGTAATGGACTAGAAATCTGAGATCCTATAATCTTGTATTCAATCAATCATTGTGATTGATTGAATCTCCATCTTGATTCCCGTTAATCTTCACGATCTACAATCAATCAAGTTTGTCCCCTTGATTGATTGATCTTTTATTCTGGGAATCTTCCTTCTATGTTGCAAGTAAACCCTTAAAATGATTCCGAAGAATCTGGGCTGAGCACAAGACCTCAGCTGATCTGTCTCCTCAGCTGGTGTACCAGTCTGCTGATACTTGGACCTCAGCTGATGTGTAAGTCTGCTGATGTGCACCTCAGCTGGTCTTCTTGACTTCGTCTGTATACGTCTTTTATCCAAGGTCTTTGTGTTGTCTGCGACGTGCTCTCAGCTGATCAGCTGATCTTCTGATATCAGCTGATGTTAACTCCTCTGATAATCTGCTCTCGATACTCCAGTGTCAGCTGCTTAAATCTTCTGTCTTCTAAAATCGGCTAAGTCCTCAAGGTCTCAGTCGGTCTTCTCTTCTATGATAGCTTCGGATCTTCTAGGAAGCAAGGTAGATTCCCCCTCACTTGAACCTATCTAATCCTAACTACTCATCAGCTGACTAACATGTTCAGCTGGTCCTATTACAGGCTGATTGGTTTATTATATCATCAAAACATCTAACACAGAGATCCTAACAGAGCCTACCATTGATATTGATATCCATTGCTCACCATTTTGTACCTATTATCCTTTCCTTTGGCTAACAACACTTTAAGCCGTTTTCCATCCTTTTTGGAACTCTCTTGTCCTTATGATTAGTAGAGTGAAAAGAAGGAATGAAGATTGGTGATATGATGAAGAAATTGGTGGCCAAGGTGGAAAGATATTCAAGTATGCAAGGATTGATGAGAAAATGTTCATAGGCAAGTGCTAGCAAAGTTTAAAAAAAAGTTGACTTTTCATGAAAATTTGGTCAAGGTTGACTTTAGTGTTGTGAGTATGATCAAAATTTGTTATAAGGGAAGATTGATACTTAGAAGTGTGATTTGGAAAGAGCATGAAGATGATATTGCTATTTGCATGAAGATATGATTTACATGATGATTCCTTCTATGCTTTACTAATCATACTTAGTCACTTTTATCCATATGATCCTTCCCTACCAAAGAGCCAACACTACAACCTTATGAAAGTCCTCATTGATGTGTGATTGATTTGTCATAATCAAGTGGTGGAGAATGTAAACTTGAGCCAAACCTATGGTAGTATGTGTATGTGGTGTGATGTATGAGAGAGCCTAAGCACTTGAGGGTTGAGTGAAACACTTATCTTGTGAGGATCATGACTCATTGACTTGATATTGTGCTTATTGATTTGATTTCGATAGTTAATTGGATGATATTATATTTTAGATTTGCTAGATATTTGGTGATGATTCTATGGCATTGATTTTGTATTTGATGCTTCGTACATACAATTATTCTCCTATCTTATCGCTTCGTTGCTCGAGGTCGAGCAACAATCTAGTTTGGAGGTGTGATTAGGGTCATAATTGCATGTTTTAGTACTCATTTCTATATGTTTTTGGTGATATTATGTTCATATTTGACCCTATTATGCGATACTTTGTGTATTTAACCCTTTTTTGCTAGAAAGTTGTGATTGTAGGTGAAAACGAGGAAGAAACGAGCAAGATCGAGAAAAGTCCAAATTTTGGAGTTGAGAAAAATAAAGAAATTAATATTCCATGTCGAAGAGCTTGAAGAGAGGGTCACAACGAAAGAAGAATCGAGTCAATCGGAGTTCTAGAGCTCAAGATATGACAAAAACGAGGAGCATCGAGCATGACCCGGACCAAGGACATTGATCGACAGGACTTCTTCAGCGATCGGCAGCTTCCGCACGACTGGATCCCTGGATCGACAGGTATCGAGCGACTAAGCGCGCGACCATCGTTGGTCGGCAGACATCCAGCTCTTGTGCGACAAAAATGCCTTCCGCGCGACCAAGCTGTCGACCACGGTCGGCAGCCACTCAGGCTTTGGTCGACAACAGTGCAAAAGTCCGAAATTTCGGGGCTATTTTCGTATTTTTGCGTGTTTTAATGAAGGGCATCTTAGTCAATGATCTAAGGGTACAATATAAACTTCCATTTCATATTTCCAAAGGGACTTTTATCATTTTCTTAGATTCACATACATCATCATATTCTCTCACTAGATTAGGAGAAGTTAGTGGTAGTTTCCAATTGGGTGTTCTTAGATTTCCACTTACGATTTCTACGATTACTTTCGATCTACCGTACGGATCTTCAATCCGTTTTCTCCTGCATTCCTAGCATAGCTAAAGCTACAATTCTACCGTTCGATTTTCAATTTCTATTATCGGATCATCTTATAGCTTCTAGAGGTAATTTTGTATCTTTTCAATTTCATTGTAATAGGTAAATTCTTCTATACTTTTTACAATTCCTGCACAATGATGATTGTAGTTACTTCAATTTCTATTTTGTTTACCAAATTAGTCATGGGCTAATTCCTTTGTGTGTTAGTGTATGACTTCTATGGAGTAGTGTGGTGTTCATGTTGATCTTACGAATGCTTGAGATGTTGTATGATCAATTCTCTATTTTGATGGTTTGTATGAATGCTTATTATGCATAATTGATTGTATGGACCATTAGGGAGTTAGTCTCATACGAGAGTTGGGCTATTTTCCTAAATCTTCTTGTTATTAGGCCATTGCATGCTAAGTGTTTGTTAAAATTCCTAAGATAGTGAGAATTACCTTAGTGAATTGGAAAGACAATTAGAGGCCCTAATGTGTATCTAGGGAGACCTTTGCATGTTAGAGTGGCTAGCCAATTGATTGTACAATACCTCAATGCATGAGTAAGTGAAACTTCACCACATGAAACATAGGATAGTACACTAATACACCTCTCACACAACTTACTCACTTTGCGAACCAAGGTGATAGGAATTTTACTTGTTTGACGCACTTGTAGACATAGATACCAACTCCCTTTTATTGCTTTGTGAATTTGATTTCGAACAAGAATCTTACCTTACAATCCGCCCTCTCCCTGAGTTCGATAAAATATAAACTTGGTCTAACTTGCTACGACAATAACGATCATGTACACTTGCACGTAGACACCAAAAGGGTAAACAAGTTTTTGGCGTCGTTGCCAGGGAGACGGCAAGTTTGTTTGGTTGTTTGATTTGTTCTATATTTTCGATTTTGTACTATTTGTGTGAGAAGTTTTGATACTTGATAATTTTTGCAGGATTTGGTGAATTTGAGATGGATAGATATCGCCACTCTACCTACCCTCAACCAAACACTCAACCTTCTACAACCTATACTTACCACCCTTACACCTATTCGCATGAAGTATCATACCAACACAATCATACATCCCATAACTCTATGCCTACCACATCCTATCATCAAGGAAATTCCACTTATATCAATGAAACACTACAACTTATACTCAAGCAACTCGACAACATAAGAAGCGGAGGATTAAGGTGTTTCGAGGAAACGAACTTAAAGTTTGATGCAATTTACCGAGACCAAGGAGCTAAAATAGAGAGCTTAGAAGTACAAATGGAGCAAATATCAAGAAGATGTGGACAAAGGGCTCGAGAATGTAAATCTTTCTTGATCGAAGCTCAATTGAGAGAAGAGTGCAGTGCTATCGAGTTAAGGAGTGGAAGAAGATATGAGGGACCTAGCGTTTCTAATTGTGATGAGGATGGAGAAAAGAGGATGGAAGAGGAGAGGATTGACGATATACATATGGGAGTTGGTATGGAATACACTATTCCATTAAGCAAGGAAGATGGGAAAGAAGGGGAAAGTAAGGGGGAAGAAGGGTTAGTGGAAGAAGGAGAGCAAGGAAGAATTGAAAAGGAGGAAAGATATATTCCTAAGTGGAAAAGGGTAAGAGAAGAGAGGGAAAAGAAGAATAAAGTGGAAGTTGATGAATGAGGGGTACCAAAGACGGCAGTACTCGTTCCACATCCTCAAAGGTTCGCCAAGAAGAAGCTAGATGATAAGTTCAATAATTTTTGGATGTCTTTAAAGCGGCTATCGTGCGCTCTTTGTTCCGAATCGGGATTATGTGAAGCGGAGGGAAGGTGAATAGAATTTCTGCGGTTTTTTTTAGGAGAAATTGTGAGAAAGGAAATGGATATAGATGTTTTGCTAGGGTCTAAGGGTGGTTTTGGTGGCACGGAGAAGCTGTGTTTAAGAGGATTGGAGCTGTACCGATAAGGGAAGGCAGAAGAAGGGGAGGTGTAACAGCGGCGGTCGATTGGCGGAGCCACCATAAGTGGTGTCGGAGCTGCCTCGTGAGAGTAGCAGCAATTCACAGCATAGTGTGTTTATTACTTTATTTAGCCGCGCCATTAAAAACAATTAATTTATTAAAATTTAATTGCTTTCCTTTTCCTTTTCCTTTTTTTTTAAACAAATTCTTTCCAAAATATAAAATGAGTTCTAGTTCCGATTGCTTGATTTAGGAAGGTTCCATAGCAACATAAGATGCATGTATAAAAACATCTAACGTATATTTCTTTTACATTCTAAATATTTTTTTAACGAAGTTGTATGTTGGATTCGATAATACTATGTAATATACCAAGTAATACTATTATTTAGCATACAAAGTAATGTTAACTATGAATCTGAGGAGAATAGCTTGGAAATCAAACATATATTTAAAAATTAGTACACCTAATGTTAAAAGATGATACTTCATACATTCTTCGCCCGCAATTATTTGAACACATATCTTATTCGTACATT
>JAPKLY010000424.1:6003-66236 GCA_026898435.1 Prunella vulgaris | reverse complement strand
ACATAAAATTAAACCCCCATTAACAACTAACCAAACCCACTTTACTAAACCTAAAATCTGACTCATCTCACAATCATTCGTCTCTCTCATCTCACTAACATTCCAAGTCTCTCTCTCTCTCATCTCACAAACCCTAGTTTATCTCACGCCGCTCTCTCTTCTGCATCTCCGATCGCCGCTCTCTCTCTTCTACATCTCCGATCGCCAGAGTAGATCTGCTCTATTACTCCGACCGGCTCCGTCTTTCTCTCTAACGAAACTTCTGATCAATGTTATGAATCCACTCAACGAGTTTTCTGGGTATGAGAGTATGGTCCCTGAAACTTACCAAGAATTTCAAGAAGATTCACCTATTTTTTTACATAAGTGATGTCATAGTTCCCAATTCTGAAGATGAGGAATGGTACCCTGTACCAGAAACCTTTCTTGGATCTGAAATCCCTACTGTACCAGAAACCCCTCTTGTCGATTTGGAGGTGGATTCGAGTTTGGTGGTGGATTTGGAGGACAGGCGCAAGTTCGTGATGAAATTTCTTGCGATATATTATCCCCTCATCCTCAGGTATTCTACATGACCCTCTGAGTTACTACTATGATGATAATTTGCCACCACTAGGATTTGGTACCTAGTCAGGAGGCGACATTAGTTCATGTTTGCCACCATTAGGGCTCAAAACCTAGTCAGGAGGCATGATCCCTATGATGATAATTTTTTGAGGGATTGTAAAATACAGATGATATACTTGATTGGTACCTTGTTTGTTTGAAAATACAGATGGTATACTTGATTGAATCCTTGTTTATTTGAAAATACAGATTCTATACTTGATTGAATCCTTGTTTGTTTGAAAATACAGATGCTATACTTGATTGAATTGTTTCTTTGAAAATCCAGATGCTATACTTGATTGGTACCTTGTTTCCTTAAAAATACAGATGCTATACTTGATTTGGAGGGAGTGATTACTTTTCACTCCCCCTAATCTAATATTCCTAATTTATTGTTTTTATATTTTTATTTTCATATTTGTGATGAGGTGTAAAGTGAATACTCCCTATTTCTTATTTTGTGTGCCCTCCACCCCTTGCAAGTTGCTCCGGGACGGAGGAAGTATATTTTTATACCATTTTTTAATAATGTATATGTACAATATATTTACATTTGTCATTCTAAATTTTAAACTAAAAATATTATTACTATAATATATATACGTAATTGTATATAATGTTGGTTTAACACTTGTTGTATTAATATTATTAAATATAAATTCAATATACTGAATACATTATTTATGTATTACATTAAACGAATAATATATTAAACCATAATCAATAACTCTTGAAATATTTGCTACATAATTTTATAATAATTAATAAAAACAACTTAAATGTTATATTATTTTGTTAAATCATTTTATTTTTAAAAAATACTATACAAATAAAACAGCTTAATTGAAAGGGATGTGCTATTAAACATCTGCTACATAATTTTGTTGATGATAAATAGTGTATAATCCTGGTGTCAAGTACACAATCCAACTTTTCAATTTTTATGAATTTTATTGTCAAAAAAGATAAAAAAGAAAATATATTGATACTCATGATTTAATATTTGTTGTTAAATACATATTTCTAAACATACACATAGTTTAATATATGATGCATATATATAGTGATGAACTGATGAATATATTCTTATAATAGAAAAAATTTTAGGAATTTATCCATATATTTGATTAAGAGATTATTACATATTGGTTCTACATTCTTCCTCAATTTACATTTTAGAATTAAACCTTTTGAAAAATACATATTGATTCAACAAATATACAAAATGGTTCAAAGATGGAGCCCACACACATAAAGTTTTGTCAGCACCCATACACACCCCACTTATCACTCTGTCTCTCTCCTGTATTATTGATTCAATCATATTTTTGAAAATCAAAATGGAAAACCCATCTCTATCTCTCTCTCGTTCTCTTCTCCCACCCACTCTCTCTCTCCCCTTCGTTCTCAGTCACCAAATCGACGGGCGATTCAGACGAAAATGGAGGACTGCCGACGAAGCCTCGATGACGATTAGCACCAGATAAAAAATGATGATGAAATACTGATGGTGTCTCTCGCGCGATTGGACGAAAATGGAGCACTGACGATGAAGTCTCGACGACGAAAGCAATGATGGACCCACGACCACAACGAAGGTGATGGTGGATCCATGACCACAGCGCAGCCACTAGATCTGGTACTATCTCTCCTTTGTTTTTACAATTTTTTTTAATTTCTGATCATTTTGCTTCGATTTTTAGCGCATCGCGTAGATCTGAGATCGATTTGCTTCAATTTTTAGGGCTTTTTTCGGTCTTTGTCTAGAGTACTTTTTTACAAGTTTTTGGATCTGGGGAACTTTATATGAAGATTTTTTGTCTAGGTAGTAAGAAAATAAAAATCAGGATATTTTCCATTTGTGTCTGTTTCATGAATCAATTTGCATAATCCCTTAAATTCTTTTTGTCAATTATTTGTATCTGCTTTAGACATTTGTTTCTGTAACCAGTTGCTCTTGGTGTTGCAGCAGCTGCTGCTGGTCTTGGATTATTGGATCGTTTGATTTTGTTTTGGATTCGTGATTTTGGATTATTTTTTTTGAAACATAGAAGAACTTTGTGATTTTGGATTTTCATTTTCATGAAACATAGAACAAGCTTTGTTTGATTTGAGTTTAATTTTTGTTAATTTTTTTTATACAAATTTGAAGATTAGTTGAAGATGTTTGAGGAAAGTAAAGTGAAGATGAAGACACTGGGGACGAAGATGAAAATATTTTATGTATTTTTTTTTCACAAAAAAATTAGTAACATGTAATTTTAGATTTGTGCATATTCCGGTATATGCAACAGTAATTAGAACCAATATTTAATTGAATTTAATGTATATTAAAATCTGTGCATATTCAAACCCTGTATAAAATTAAACATTTGCATTTAAAAAAATCTGTGCATATTGAATTGTGCATCTAAAAAAATATGTGCATATCAGATTGTGCATTTAAAAAATCTGGATATATTGGGTTGTGCATCTTAAAATTTTGTGCATAATGGGTTGTGCATGTAGACTGTGCATGTTGCGGCTGTGCAAATTTGGGTGGGCCCCACAAAAAGTGACAACTGAAATCTGTCAAATCACTGCAGCCTGCAGGCTGTGTCAGACTACAAAAAACCTACTTTTGAACCAAAATGCAATTTTTAAAAAGGTTAAAACTAAATTGCAATACTCATTATACAATTGAACCAATATGCAATCCACCCTTTGATTAATTATATAAAAAGCAAAGATAGAAATAGATGATAGTAAAAAAAAATGAACCGTATGCATTTCAATACATGCATTTCAATGCATTCTAATTAATATATCATGTAATACAAACAATAACGGATAAATTACAATAAAATAGTTTAAATAAAATGTAAGAAAAGTGAATTATATAAAAATATATATGAATGAATAGATAATAAAAATAGTTAAGCACTTTATAGTAACTCACCTGAAATGGTTTGATAATGAAGAACTTCATGTTTAAATGGATGTGTAGAGTTTGAGGAATTATTTATACCAAGGAAGATGGTATTGATTTATAATTAAGAGAAAAGTAATGCAAAGATTACTCAAATGATATACTATTCAATGCATATTAATGGAATTATTATTTTTCAATCAACTAATATCCTACATTCTACATAGAAATATCAAAAAGTGAAAAGAAGAATATAAAAAAGTATTAGAATACATTAAAATAAAGAAAATTAAAGACGGAAATTTTGAATTTTTTAAACTTATTTTAGCTACTTTGATGATAAAATGATTGTACTTGGTAAACTTAAGGGAATAATTCTAAATTTAAAAAAATGTTAACATACTAAAATCAGAATTAGTGGTTAAAAGAAAAAAAAATATTTATACCATTTTTTAATAATGCATATGTATAATATATTTACATTTGTTATTCTAATTTTTAAAATAAATTATTATTACTATAATATATACGTAATTGTATATGATGTTAGTTTAACGCTTGTTGTATTAACATTATTAAATATAATTTCAATATATTGAATACATTATTTATGTATTACATTAAACGAATAATATATTAAATCATAATCAATACTGGTGTCAGATACACAATCCACCTTTTCAATTTTTAGGAATTTCATTGCTAAAAAAGATAAAATAAAAGGAAATTGATACTTTTTATTTAATATTTGTTGTTAGATACATATTTCTAAACATACTTATAGTTTAATATATGGTGCATACATATAGTGATGAACAAATGAATTTGTTCTTATAATAGAAAAGAATTTAGGAATTTATCCATATGTTTGATTTATTATATAAAAAGCAAAGATAGACGTAGATGATAGTACCAAAAATGAACCGTATGCATTTCAATACATCCTTGATAACAAAAAATTTAAAAAAAACCATGAATAAGAATGTTGATAGAATTTACTAATGGTGTTTGTTATGTGGCTTGTTATAACATATTAATCCTATCAAACAATAATCTAAGAATTGTGCCCTTGAGGGATAATATAGAGAGAGAAATTAGAGAGTTTAGAGAGAGAAAACTAATGTGTATTATGATTGTATTATTCTGAATAGTACAAGAGGGACCTTATTTATAGGTGTGCAAGTGTGAGGTGGCACCTTACGAGCCTGTTTGGCTTCCGGTGTTGACGAGGGTCCTTGACCCTTGCCTTGGTCCCTCACAATGTTGCCCATACAATGTCCCGTCCTACTACATGTACATGTCCTATTTATACATCCGCTAACTGGGCCCTTAGGCTAGGCGAGCTCATCTGCCTTGTGCGATTTTTAGGGATGATGCAGCGGTGGACCTCGGCAATGTCTTCTTGGACAGGGGCGAGCTCCTTCTCGAGAGGGGAAGCTCGCTCATAGTCTTCTCTTTTCCTGGTGCCCGTGGCCACTGACCTTGGCTTATAGGGAGCTCGGGCGAGGTTCTCACCTACCTCGCCGAGCTCCCCTGTGTAGGCCTTGGTTCGGACCAATGACCTAGCTCCCGCTCACCTCGGCGACCTTCGTAGCCTTGGGATAATTCCTTGATTATCTTCCGGTAGTTCGCCTTGTCAACAAAGAATTAAAATCTATAATCTTAATATTATATATTTCCTTCAAGTATTTGATTCCTCGGTAAGCCGCATCATTTTCAGCTTCTTCAGATGTCCCAAATAAATCATCATATACAACATGAACATCATCAATGTCGTTGAGATAAACAATTGACCTGGAAATAGGTACATGCTCCGTTCCTATCTCATTAGTATCATATAAAACTGATAAAACACCTAACTTCATAACCAAGTCAGTAAGAATTGTCTTAAAATTAAGAGTAAAATTAATTTGATTCATAATATAAAAATAAATAAAATAATACACAAGATACAAAGATGATAGGTTTGGATGAGAGTAAAAAAAATTCTTACACAAAAAATAAAATGAAACCTTGCTAATGAGAATGAAAAAAATGAATTAGAAACCTATCTTTAAATAGATGGTTGATCAAAATATAATGAGAAAGTAATAAAGTTGTGATTAATATGATTGACAATAGAATAGCAACCTACTATTAACATGGTTTATATGAGTATATATAAATTTAGAATGTGATGGTAATAAGATATAATTATGGTGTGAATTAATTACAATTATAAAAAGGGTAAAAAGTAAAAAAAAAAAAGTAAAAAGGAGTGATTGGAGCAAATTGGACGATCAAGATCGATTTAGGAAAAAGATCAACGGCCAAAGAAGTTTGGAACCAAAACCAAGAGTGATAAAATAGCTCTTATTATATATTTATGATTAAATATAATTTCAATATACTGAATACATTATTTATGTATTACATTAAACGAATAATATATTAAATCATAATCAATAACTCTTGAAACATTTGCTACATAATTTTATAATAATTAATAATAAAAAAACGTAAATTATATATTGTTTAGTTAAATCATTTTTTTAAAATACTATACAAATAAAACATCTTAATTAAAAAGGGATGTGCTATTAAACATCTGCTACATAATATTGTTGACGATAAATAGTGTATAATACTGGTGTCAAGTACACAATCCACATTTTCAATTTTTAGGAATTTTATTGCTAAAAAAGATAAAACAAAGGGAAATTGATACTTTTTTATTTAATATTTCTTGTTAGATACATATTTCTAAACATACTCATAGTTTAATATATGGTGCATACATATAATGATGAACTAATGAATTTATTCTTATAATAAAAAAAAAATTAGGAATTTATCCATATGTTTGATTTATTATATAAAAAACAAAGATAGACATAGATGATAGTACCAAAAAATGAATCGTATGCATTTCAATACATCCTTGATAACAAAAAAATTAAAAAGAACAATTAATAAGCATTAAAATCTATAATCTTAATATTATAAATTTTCTTCAAGTATTTGATTCCTCGGTAAGCCACATCATTTTCAGCTTCTTTTGATGTCCCAAATAAATCACCATGTACAACATGAACATCATCAATGTCGTTGAGATAAACAATTGACCTGGAATAGGTACATGCTCCGTTCCAATCTCATTAGTATCATATAAAACTGATAAAAAATCTAACTTCATAACCAAGTCACTAAGAATTGTCTTAAAATTAAGAGTAAAATTAATTTGATTCATAATATAAAAAAATAAATAAAATAACACACAAGATACGAAGATGATAGGTTTGGATGAGAGTAAAAAAATTCTTACACAAAAAATAAAATGAAACATTGCTAATGAGAATGAAAAAAATGAATTAGAAACCCCCTCTTTAAATAGATGGTAGATCAAAATATAATGAGAAAGTAATAAAGTTGTGATTAATATGATCGGCAATAGAATAGCAACCTACTATTAATATGGTTTATATGAGTATTTATAGAGTTACAATGTGATAGTAATAAGATATAATTATGGTGTGAATTAATTACAATTATAAAAAGGGTAAAAAGTAAAAAAAAAAGTAAAAAAGAGAAAGGAGTGATTGGTGCAAATAATTGGACGATCAAGGTCGATTTAGAAAAAAAGATCAACTGCCAAAGAAGTTTGGAGCCAAAATCAAGAATGGTAAAATAACTCCTATTATATATTTATGATTATTATGAAATTTTATTTATTTAGGTAAGTATGCGTCCACCTTTGATTTGTGCTACAATTTTGTGTGCAATTCAGGCATATTTTAAAAATAATATTAATTGTTATTGAAAAGTTACATATCTTATTATTGAAAATTTTATTTTAAAAAATATTTTTTCAATAATAAAAGATTGTATGACTTTAAAAATTACATAACATGATATACATTATTTTTTATTTCTCCTAATTTAAATTAAATAATATCTTTTCTTGAAATATATATATTTCTCCCTCCGACCTGAGGAAATTTGCACCCTTAAAATTTTACAATTTTTAAGCAAAAAAATATTTTTAAAAATAAAATAGTGTTATATTATGTATAAAAATTTGTTAGTGCACACGTAAAACAATATTTTTTCCAAATAAAAAAGGTGTGCAAAATTTTCTAGGATAGGCTAGTAATATTTTTGAGTTGGCCAACACACACCCACCTGCAGGTAGCATATACTCTCCCACCACACAGTAATTTGTACACTTTCTTTATTTGAATATCTTAGACATTGCATGCTATCTTTATTTGTATTTTTCAAAAAAAATTGTGCATTTGTAAAAAAAACATCAATTTGTATGCACATTAATAAAATTATACACCAATTTACCCATATATCACTATTTTATTTAAGAATTATATTTTTCTTAAAAAATGTGTCACTGTCTAAAGTGTAAATTAATTCCTCCGTATAAAAGCTCACGATATTGTATTTACATTAGCTCATAACATAAAAATCATATTATTTCTTGTCTTAGCTCAAATTAATTGTATTGGCTAAATTAATGTCTATTTTGAAACCCCAAAAAAGTTTCTAAAAGTATATTTTTTCAAAATTATTTCTTATAATTTTTAAAAAAAAAAATACTTTTAAAAGTTATTTTATAGGACATGCACAAACGAACACTTGATGCCAAAAATAATTTAATTATAAAAAAAAGGTTAAGAGTAAAAACGAAAAACCTCTTAAAGATGACGTAACACACGAAATATATATGGTCAAACTCCAAAACTGTTCTCACATGCATGCATGTCATATTCAAAAATTCTTCCCTTCATTTATATATATTTTCTAATTAACAATTAGGATAAAATTTAATACTTCACCGGACCTAACCAGGTGGGCTAGCTCACCTGGCCACCGGGCTCCTCACTTGAGTGAGTGATCCGGGTTCGATTCCCTCTGGGAACGAATTGGAGATGGGAGATTTAAGGTTGGCTAGGAGTTTATTCTTGAAGTGTTTGGGGATTTTGTGTAACTAACTACTAACAACTAACATTTAACGATAAAAAAAACGGTATGAACAATTTAATACGAATGAGAATCGATATGGACGTGAACTTTAATTCTGATATTATAAAATAATTTCATCACATTCAAAATTTAAAATTTAAAAAAAAAAAATGAAATTAATTTATTTATGTTATCCTCTAATAAGTGGAGGTGGGATTTAATATGTTATCCTATCAACTCTTTTAATAAAACTCGAAAATTAATAGAGACCAGACCAGACCGCAAGGTAAAAATCTTATCACAGCTAGAAATTATATATAAATTAAAAGAAAAAATTAGTAAATATTTATCCAGGCAAGGATGTAACTTTTTTGTTGAATAATTAATATTCCTTTCAAATTTCTACCGTTTCCATTTATTTCTGCGATCTCGCATAGTCTCAAAAAAAATAAAGGGAAGTCCGCATGGGCTGGGCTACAATAAAAATGAAGGGAGAAATCTCCTGATCTGATCTGACGTGACAATAATTTGTCACATCCATCCTCCTTTGTGTCATTTGGCTATCAAAGTTTCTCTCATCCTCCTTCTAGCAGTAATTTATACTGCCACATGTCCATCACTACTTTAAGGGTATGTTTGGTTTAGGGAATCCCTTACTACCCTAAATCAAACATACCGCTAATTTTACTTCCTATTATATTTTCTGTTAAGCTTTCCTTCAATCCCTTTTTATGTATTACCTGATTGCTAGCTCCATGCTTTTAATTATTCCAATGTCTCAGGTTTATTTATTCCCAAATCTTCATTTGTTGAGAGTGAGACTGACATGAAACTTGATGCAGCTGGTTGAAGTGTAGGATTATAAAGAAGGTTTGGTTCCTTTTTTATAATAAAATTATACTCCCTCCGTCCCAGAGGTGTTTTCACCCCTGGGATGACACAACTTTTAAGAAAATTAGAGTGTTGTTTAAAGTTATATTATTAAAATAATGAGATTAGTTGGATTGTGAGGATAAAGTTAAAGTAATAGTTTCTATTTATAGGGTGTGAAAACAATTGTAGGACGGACGAAAAAGGAAAGTGTGAAAACAATTATGGGACGGAGGGAGTATATGTTATACTTCTCCGACCATGTAATTGTTTCTTCTTTAGGCTGTCAAGTTCAACTCAACATGAAGTTGCACAATCCCACAGATTTTTTCCTGTCAAAAGTAAAATATATGTTGACAAGGAATACTCTCATGACTTACTTGAAGTTAATGTTTAATCTTTATATGTTACAAACCTTATATCTATTAATAATATAAATTTGATCCTCATTGTGTAGACCCCTCCCATCTCAAGCCAAGTTTGAGCAGAAAGGTAAGAATAATGAACTTTGTTGGTACAATGCTACATTAATTGTCTTTTATTATTAGGTATTTTCTTTTTCTTCCATCGAGTGCCCCCTGCATAGGGATTGCAGTTGTGGTGTTCTTTACATGGGTAAAAGGTTGTATTGCAAATGTAATCTTTAGTCTTGATATCATCACTTTTGCTCCCAGGTGATAACTTTATCTCCAAGCAAGTGGACAAGAAAACAAAAAAAGAGAGGAAAAAACACAACATGTAGACTTTGAGCGTTTCTCTGTTTCGCATAGGTGAAAGCTTCTCTCTTTTTGATCTATGCAACCTCTCATGAAATACTCAGAGTGCTATTTATAATCATATGCTAGTGGTACCCTGTCTTTGAACTCTTCTAATTGATATGAAATCTGACTTGGAGATAGCCTTAATAAACATTCGAGTACTATCGCTAGAAAATTTGAACGTTAAACAGGGTAGGATGGAACTTATATTATGTCTTCTTGATGGGTCTTGATGGATTTTATTCAGTTTTAACTTATTATCGAGTTTCATTTTTGTGATCAAACAGTTGGCCATGATGATTCCAAGGTTTCTATTCCAGCAGCAGTTATTCTTCGTTTCATGTTCACTCCTGTAGAAATGAGGGTAATGCACTGTCCCAATTCGTTTCTTACCTTAGAGATGAGATTAGGTATGGTACTAGCACCTAACATCTTGTGTGTTAAAAATAAGATATTACTCTTTTTCTTAATATCAGTTTATAAGCTCAATCAAACACTCCAAAAACATAACATGTATAACTGTGTATAGAGAGACAGCTCTGATCAAGAAGAGTTGGACACAGAAATATAATCTTCGAGGAGTTGCTCAATAGTCCTACGCGATGTAACTTTGTCAACCTCAAACACTCTCATCTCGTCTTTCAGACCTGCACAAACAACCACCTTGATGATGATCTTGCAGAGACGAGACAAAAAGGAACGTTGTCAAGACAATGTGAGATTTGGGTGATATGAAAGAACACACTGACCTGATTGATGTACAACTTTGAGAGGAAGTTGATGTGTTTCACTTGAATCCAAGAAGAGTAGCAGATTCTTTATTAGTTCAGAAGATTCAGCAGACATAAGAATTTCCCTCTGTTTGCATCACCAACAAAAGAAGTAAATGATCAGTAGCCAATTTTCATGTTACAATCTCTTGGTGCAAAATTTAGTTATAAAATCAAGATTCTGTAGAATGTTAGAGATATGTGATTTTCAAGATTATTGTTTGTTAATATCAGGGATGAGTTTTGGAAAACATGGTAAGGAATGTCTAAATGCGCAAATAAACCAAAAGGACAGTCTGAATTACCTTGAATTTCTTCTGAGAATCATAATAACCAGAAACAACCAACAACAGGCCAAGTGCTTCCAGTTCTGCATTTCAAGACATCAGTAAATTAATGTTTAAGAAATAAAGCACTAGGCAGCACACTGCACAACATTAACAGAAGTGCTCATCTATGGAGACAATATTAAAAGTAATTTCTCACAAATTTAAACGATTAAGCCATATAAAAAACAAAATAGAAAATAAATGGAGACCAAGCAATTTCAATCTTTTATTTTGAGTCAGCAAGAGAGTGTGAATATATATATATTTTACAATATTTTGGTGTTGAAACAAAAAAATAGTATGATTTCTCACTTTGGAAGTGTATGATTTCTTGAATGGAAGTGGAATCATGAGACAGCAGTTGTGTAATTGACATCCCAATTGAACTCATCCCAATACCTGTTTCAAAAAAAATTCAGAACTAATGTGAAAGTGTGGCAGTAGAAGAAAAATTAAATATGGCAAATTTTGTTTTATGAACTTTAAGGAATAACACATTATATTTAGATATTCAAGAAAATAGAAAGGTTAAGTTACAATTCTCCAGATATTAAGACAGCAAAATAGTTGTCATGTGATAAGCATTAAATATACAATTCAAAATTTCTCATCATACATTATCAGTTTTTCAAATTAAATATGAATGTAACAAGTCGTAGAATTGGTATTCAACAGCAATTATCAACTTAGAGGGTATGGCATGGAAAAACCTGATATGGTCCATTTCTTGAATTCCTTCTGCAAAATATCTTTCACTTTAAGGTTGGATGGACTAGAGCTTTTGTACTTCACTGACCAAAAAGGAAAAAAGTAATAGGAAAATGAAAAGTTGACTCCAACATTGATAATTGATTCAAAGAGGTTGTAATGATATTAATTCTCACATATTTGGTGAAGCCCACTAAATCCAAATCGACCAGCTCCATTAATTAACAAGGTGGCCATGTATTTATCTTTCGAGGTACAGTAAAAGCTTGACAGGTTTCCACTATCCATAAGGATGCCTGCTAACTACCAATTGGAGAAAATAAATGACAAGCATAAAATTTCCTAAAACCGGTGATAAAAGACCAATAAGTCCAAAGCAAAGCATACCCTACAGTTTTTCAATTAATGAAGTATTTCATGTCAAGCAAAAATAAGGAAGAAATTGTAGTTGAGATTTGAGAATTGATAACTCAGTACCAGAAGTCTACTGAATCCTTGCCCCGCCAATATTTCAGGTGTCCCATCTGTAAACTTTTCAGCAATTACAGTACAACATGACACATCCTGAAACGCAAAATAAGTAGCATATTTACTCGTGTGTCAATGCGTCGTATAGCATATGGGAGAATATTTTTTTATTTTATTTTTCATATAGAAGGTTAAATTTTATATAGGTTTTAGAGTATCTGGGATATTCATCAAGTAATTTTCAGTTTTAAAGTACCTGCCGCAAAGTGATAGAATCAACCCATGAATATATATCAGACTGTACAAAAGAACAGAATATATTAGCATATGCATAACACATAGATGCAAAGCATGTTAATTTTGAACCATAACAAAGTCGGGATAAACCTTTGTGCAATGGAACACTTCAACTATTGCCTCTCTGATTGCCTGCTCCAGTACGCAGAGTATGCTTGTCAGTAACTTGGCAAAAAAACCAGCAAGTTTGAAGTGCAAAGGGTTTTACCTCTTGTTCACATGGGATCTTATCACAATTGACCAAGACCAATTTGAGACAGCCAAACAGATTATAATAGGATAGGTCAATCTGGTCAATGATATAGGAAGGAAAAATTATATTTCAACTTGACAAGATCAAAACATTGCAAGGAGAGTGGGGGTCAAGAGGAAATGCATTCCTGTCAATTACTATTACGGACATGATACTGCAAATCACCAGGTAAAATTCTCCAGATTCGCAAAGATTTACTTAAGTTGGATTACTTCCATGCAGTAGAAATCCTCAAATCAAAATGATAGAAAGGCCATAAATACCTCATCAATAAAAATTAAGGATGAGAGATCAATATGGCATGAATCAAGTAGCCAGTGAACATCAGCATGTGAATCTAAATCAGCCCTCTTCATGTTGATTACAGGTACAGTACAAAACTGCTCACTCTTTAGAGTTTCATAAAGATAAAATGCATACATGATGGTTGATGCCACAGACCCCACATCTGCATAACATATGTTAGGTTTCTGAAAAGTACACTTTAAAATTAGTCTGTTATTGTAATTGCTGGTTTACATAAGAAAAACAAAGCAACAATACTCAAATTTCCCATTTTATGACTCAAATTACAGTAACAAAAAGATGTAGATATATTTTCAAAGAGTATGATACATCATACATTATTTATATAAGAAAACAAATCCATAATCAAGTTAGATGGCTCATATACCAAGCAGTTTGAAAGAGAATAGGAACGGTGGACAGTAGTACACCAAACACCCCTTAACAACTCCAATCTCTTGCTTTGATACAGCAAAAAGTAGTTGTGTGAGCATGCAGTATTACATTCAGTAGAGATTGATGCAAACACTATGCATTGCTAATTTTAAAATATTAGAAGATTTTACAGAACAATAGTATCTAGTATATTAACAAATAAGAGACTGGTAATTCTCTTTAAAATGATTTGAATTTTGTTACAAAAGAAAGAAAGGAGATTCCTCAAATGTTTGGCACATAAATACTGAATATTGATGTACCAAGTACCAACATGTAAGAGTACCAAAGTAGTCACACTGTAGTTCTAAGTCTCCCTTCAGTCAGTTACTTTAGTCAAGAATTAACAGTGACAAATAAACTTCTGAATGCCTGTCACATACAAATTAGAGCTGGCTTGATTATAGCACTCACAAAGAGAGAACTCATCTAGCAATTTCAGAAAAATATCTCTAGTATCAATTAGAACGAATTACCAGCATCTGGGCCAATTATGGCATGCAAGAACTTTCCAGGAACACCAGCCTTAACCTCGACCCTCCTAGACTTCAGGTACATGTTGAGCTTGTAAACACCTTCACAAGATTGAGTAACTTCCACTTGTGAAGTCCCATTATAAAAGAGTGCTGCTGAAGGAGGAAGAGGAATATCAGAAATATCTGTTTGCCTCTTACTAACATAATGTGATGATTGGTTTGTGGGCCCCATGAAGACACCTCGACCTTCCTTTCCTTCACAGGAATCTGGATTACTAACTGTTGATTCGCTCAGATCATGGAACTTAGTATTAATATCAGACTGAACAACTACTATTGGTGAGGAAGTCTTAGACCACCTCTCAGTTAGTGACCGGCCAATAGGTGTAAGAACAATGTCCAAGGATGAGTCTTTAGGAATGAGAGAGGTTTCTTCTGTTATATTTATGTTTCTGGAACCTTGAGTACCAATATCTGAAGCTGATCGAAACTTGTTTTTCTTTGCCAACTTTTCGTGAAGGCCAATGGCACTGTCCTTCTTTATAATTGCTATTTCATCTCTTCGCATCCCAGCAAAGAATGGATCATCGCGAGTACGAACATATAGTTCCTACATCACAGGTGGTATACATACAATTAGAGAAACCATATATTTTTTTTGGCAAATGTATGCCTAAACAGCTAATTCCAGATCTAATATCAAACCAAGATGCACAGCCGCACAGGCATCTGCTAGACATCTGAATAACGGCTAATGACTTACAAATGTGAAACTGGCCCCAATTCATAGCTTTACATCAATAAAAATGAGAACTCTGCAAAAGTTAAACACAACAATCACTTTTTTTTTTTTGATCGGTACAACAATCACATATTCAAGGCATCAATCTTCCCATACATAGATTCTCATGCAAATTCATCATCAGATAGGCTAGAAATCATCTCAACATATAATCTTTCATCTTCAACAAGTTCATTTACCTTATTCATGGTAAATTTTTTCTTAGCAATACCATCATTTAATCAACACATAGCCTCAATGATCCATTTTGCAATATCAATAGGAGTTTAAACGCTGATTTAGTTACCTGATGACCCGAGTCAACTACAGTGGGGGACTTCATATTTGCAGCAAGGGAAAGCCTCGCAATTTAACGGGGGAGAAAAATCCAGGTGCAAACGCACAACTCTGAAATGGAAACAGTATATCCTGTTGTGTAATTATTGGAGGTGCCGGAGGCTTTGAGAAAGACAAAATAGAGAGGGAGAGAGATGAAGCTTTGTATTGCAAACATTGTGAATTCCGCTCTTTGAGTAAATTTTGGACTTAATGAATATTGCTCGGCAGATAAAATCAAGTGAACAAAACCAGCAAAAAATGCCAAATCCCTATTTCCAAAGTGCGTGCCAGTAAAATTGGGGATTTCACAACATTCGAACGACGTCCGGCTCTTGCTCTATGAACAATGATTCTTCCAAGTTTCTCAACTTTAAATGCAAGTAAATGAAGCATTGGAAAAGAGGCGCATTGAAAACCTGCAAGAGGAAACGGGAGGATCTTCCATAGCGCCGGCGGCCGCCAGTCGATTTCGCAGAGATCAAAATCGCCGGCGGCGTAGACATTGGTAAGTTTTTCGACATCAAACTTTCCATCGTTAAAACTTGGAATATCTTATTCAAATTCTCCTTTTCATAAAATTTCTCTCATGCAATGCAATGTAAATACTCTCATAAAAATAAATTTATTTTTATTTTTAAAATATTATTAAATTTATATCGTTCTCTCTATTTAGGGTGTGTTTACTTTCATTGATAATGTTGGATAAAAATTAAATATCTAACATTATTTATTATTTATTTTAAGTGAATTTTTTTTAGGGATTATAGTTTTACAAGTTCAATAAATTGACACCAATTTGATTTTGGTCCCAATCAATTGCTGATTTTGATTTTGGTCCTATAAATTTAAAAATATTTTAAAATTGGTCCTATTACCTGTAATAGTAGGTTGCACAACCGGTCAATAATTATATCGTTATTTGTTTGACTTTTTATTACAAGTGACATTGATGATTGAGTCATAATATATGAGGAGCAATATTTATTTAAATAATTTCTTATAATTATTTTTAAAAAATTCAAAATATAAAAAATTGTTTAAAAAAATCAGAATATTTTCAAATTAGATCAGATTTTAAAACTTAACCGGACAACATGTGTTTTGTTAATAATAATATATAAATAAAATAATCTCAATATTAATCAAGAATTATTTTAGAAATTTACTATTTATATTTAAAAATTTAAAATTTATAAAAAATACTAATTTCAAATAAAAAAAATATAACACAAATAATCTATAGAAAATATTTAGTTGATTTAAAAAATCAAATAAATTAAAAAAGGTTAAACAAATAAATAATAAAATATTTAACTTAAAATATTTTATTATTTATTGGTTTGTTTGTTTAACATTTTTTAATTTATTTGATTTTTTTATTAAGTTAATTCTTTTATTATTTATTTGTTTAACATTTTTTAATTAAGTTATTAAATTTATTTATTTAGTATTTTTTATAAATTAACTTAATAAATAATAAAAGAATTTATTTATTAAATAATAAAAATTAAGTTAACAAATAAATAATAAAAGAATTAAATTAATAAATAATATTAAAAATAAATAATTCTTGATTAATAAATAATACTAAAAATAAATAAATAAATAAGCAAAGAATTAACTTAATATATTTTATTATTTATTTAGTTGACGAGGAGGATTATATTATGAAAAGAGAGTAATAAAATATAATAATTTATATATTATCTTATTTAGAAAGATAATATTATATATATATTTTTAATCCCTTTAACCATATTATAATTACTATATATTTCCAATTAAAAAATTCTTCTTCCGATCAAAAAAATTATAAACCAAGCACTAACTAATGTGTCATCAAAGAAAGATGTACCCACATGAGTTTTTAGTTATTTATGAATTAAATCATAACTTTTCAAATGTAAACAAATCTGATTTTTACAATTATACACAATCCGTATTTATATTTTTAAAAAAAAATATTCTCATTTACTTTATAAGAAAATATTATTTTATTATTATCTCCAAAAATAATTATTTTATTTATAAATGAATTTTACATTTTTTTTATTATATATATATTTTTTAAAGTCACGTCCATTTCGTTAAGAATAAAATTATTGCCCGGAAGGAGTAATATATTCTCTTTATTTAGTATTTTTTATAAATTTCAAATTTTTAAATATAAATAGTAAAAAAATAATTTTTGATTAATATTGAGATTATTTTATTTATGTATTATTATTAACAAAGCACATGTTGCCGGTTTAACTTTTAGAACCTGATCTAATTTGAAAAATTCTGATTTTTTTTAACAATTTTTGATAATTTGAACTTTTAAAAAATAATTATAAGAAATTATTTAAATAAATATTGCCCCACAGACATTAATATTCAATCATCAATGCAACTTGTAATAAAAAGTCAAACAAAGAACTATATAATCATTGACTGGTTGTACAACCTGCTATTACAGGTAATAAGACCAATTTCAAAATATTTTTAAATTTATAGGACCAAAATCAAAATTAGCAATTGATTGGGACCAAAATCAAATTGGTGTCAAGTTATTGGACTTATAAAACTATAATCCGTTTTTTATATTTAAATCCCTTGACCCGAGGATAACCCGCATATTTTCATAACCGCTGAGATATTAAATCACACCAATATAGGTGTGATAAAATATTTTAATGTTCTCATATTACTAATATTTATATTAAAAATAAATAAATGAAAATACAAATCAAAAGAATTATGTTCCAATTATAATAATTTCCCGTGTTTTTAATACTCTAGCAAGGTAGAGTTTTGTATAAAAATGATTTAGGGGTGTTTGGTATAATTGTAAGAAATAAAAATGGTATATGAATAGAATGATATGGAATTAAAATTATAGTTTTTAAATATATGAACTATGGTAGATTCCTTAGTTTTTTTGAATCAAAGTCATAGTAGAGTCATTTCAAAGACACACTATGACGACATTGATTGACATTACTCACCTTAAAAAATAGTCAATCAGTCACCCCTCAATTTTAAAGTATCAAAAATTTAATTATAAGTAAAAAAAATCTCATTATATGTATAAAAAATTTGAGTTAATTATATTATGTTATAATCGTTAGAAATTTTATTGACCTCAATTTTTGACTCTTGATAAATATTTTGATACACTTGACTAAATATTTAATACGTTAAAACAGATAACTAATAAGCTTATCATGAACAATATAAAACCTACTTTTATAACAATTGTGTGTGTAAATATCTTGTGTTATATATAAATAAATATATTATAAGTGTTGGTTGTATGTGAGCAAATTTTACCACATAATTATTTTACAAATAATTAATATATATATATCTTATACTATATCAACTAATATATGTTAATGTAATAATTAATACTTTTTGATGAAATAACTATTAATATTAAAAAAAATTATAATAAAACTTATTTATAATATTTTATCGTATTATATTTTTTTAATGAAACAACTTTTAATATTAAAACAAAATTTATAATAAAACTTATTCATAATATTTTATTTTATTATAAAGAACAAAAGATTAATTGGACATGCCTGGCTCCCTGTATGCCATTTGTTAGCACTAATTCAAGGGTGAATTTGTCGAGTCAAGTGGCATATAAGGAGTCGAGCATGTCGATTGAATTATTTTTTTTAATCTTTGAAATGATTAATTTATAATGTTATATAAATTATTTAAAATTTTCTTTTAATCTGCATGAACAAGATGTTCAAATTCTTATAACTAACATTTTTCTTTAAATTTATTTCTTTTATATATATATATATATATATATAATGGCACAGAATTTAATAAAAATAAAAATAAATTTAATGAAAATAAAAATTAATGTTATATCAAAAAATAGATAAAGTTAAAAAAAAATGAGTATTGTGGGAACAAAATATTTATTTATAAAAAAAAAAAGTAATTTTCTTAAACCATTTTCCCAAAAATTTAATCTGATATAACCATAATCTGGTGCATGCAAATAAAAATTCGATAAGTTATATTACAGAAAACTGAAATGTTTAGCCTGATATAACGAAAAAGCTTTGAATGAAGGAGAGTCAGCAAATTCGTATTCATTTGTATATGAATAGAAAATTAAATCCCCCAATTTGAGAGGGGTATTATTCACTTATCTATCAAGTATAAACACATTTGTATAAGTATCAAAATCCCTAGTAAAGAAGAAATAAACTTACCAAAAATTACAATAGACATGATCCTCACTGCTACATATATGGAAGGGTGATTCGAACTCAATGCAATAACATTAACTGTACATTTATAACAAAAAAGAATATTTCTCTAAAGGCTAAATCTCATGACTACAAAGTCAAGAGTGTGTCTTAACAAAAGCAATATATATTCCTACAGCACTGTCCGGACCAAAAATTCATCCTAGACGAATATCTTACTCTTTTCCAAGAAAAACGAGCCACCATCAGCTATGGTTTCTTCGAACTTGAAAATTTTAGCACTTCAGATTTCTTTGTCCAGTACTGTCGAAACCTCTGTTTCGCATACTCCATGTAGTCGAAATCTATTTTATTAACATTCTCCTGCAATTGTAACAAGAAAAAAAAAAAAAAAAAACCTTAAACGTAAATCGAACACCAAATTTGTTATGCCGAATGAGAAAAGATATAAATTTAAAATTATATACCGAGATTATTCCCCATAGGCCCCAAACGAGATGGCTAGCAAGAGTATACTTCTCCACATCCTCAAGTAACTGCTCCACTTCTAAGTCACTAGGTCGATTTCCTGTATCAAAGTTCTGATATTTCAAGGATACACATTATGTATGAAGGAATAATTATAATATTCCCTACAAATATCATGGAAAAGAAGGCACTACTTCAATTAGCCGCTCTGTTATAGGTTTCCTAATAGATAAAAAATGGGGTAAAAGTAAATTATCAAGTTCAAAATTTCTGAATTAATAATTATTACCAGAAGCACTCAAATAGATGCGCAAAAACCATTTTCTACTCTGTTATAAGTTTCCCAATAGATAAAAAAATAGGGTAAGAATAAATTATTAAGTTTATAATATATGAATTAATAATTATTACCAGAAGCACTCAAATATATACGCAAGAACCGTTGGCGCTCCTGCAAACCTGGGTAAGAAAAACAAGAGCTAACTTCACATATTTGAGTACTAAAGGTGGCTTAGCCGGATGAAAAATGATTGAACTCCTTACCTGGATATTTATTATAGTTTAAAATATGTGGAGTTTCAGTATGATAGTCTGCTGCCATCTCGCAAAAATGATTGGCAATGTCATAAGCCACATGGTTGTAGCTTGCGTATTCATAATCCTAGAAAACAGGCAGTGATAGACTGATAGGTTAGCTCATAGGACTATGTATGAAGCACAAGCTCATGGTTCTTATGTAAATTAAATGGGAAATAAATTTTCTTGACATCTAATCATGCTTAGATGTGAACCTTATCGTTTTTAGTCCTACCCTTCCTATTTGCACTTTCCCTATTTCATAGTCCCATTTTGAATCTATCACACATTAATTGATTGAGCCTCCCTATATAGATGAAATGCAAGTAAAAGAGTTACGGATAAAGTTTTTATTGACATGGAAACAACTCCTCAAGGAACAGAACTCCATAAATCTAGAAACTTCGAATCCCAGTTGTCTCAGCATGCAGTAGATGTTTCGTAAGCTTTCCATGTTGAACAATATGTCCAATCTGAACTATGTTAGTTCACCTTTATAATGTCAAAAAATAGAACAGATTAACTAAATAAAAGAACTATCTTCATTTCATCAAATTGAAATTTCAGTCAAATGTTCTTCTCCGCTGATTGATTCCAATTAACTTTGAGGAAAATACATTCAACTCTTAGAAATTCAAAGTAGGGAATATCCTCAAAAACCGTCATAAATGCAAAATGCTAAATGAAAATATAAAAAACGTGTGGTTATTAGGAGAAAGAAGATTCTGCAACACAAACACCTTTGGCCACAAGCAACTGAAGAACACAGATTCAAAGTTATGAACAGATATTTCAGACCTAGGCATTTAAGCACTCAAACTAGATCTAACATATAAGACTGATCTCATCGAATTGAAAGCAGGACAAATAATGAGCATAGCTTGATACTCACAATAATGGTTATCAATTTGGTTACTTCATCCATCATTATGTTACCATACTGTAAATCGTTGTGGCAGAATCCTACAAGCTGACGACAAGCAGAGAGATTCTTTTCCAGTTCAAATATTTCAGCTTCCAACATGTCCAAGCAAAACTCCTTATTTTCTTCCGGCGAGCATAATCGTTTAGCTTCAATAAGCCACTTGCTAAAACATTATCGCATATAATAATTAGCAAATCATACTTTCCTGGAAGCATAATTCTATAGCATATAATATGAGGGCATTAGAAAGAGGAGTGTACCGCAGTCTATCCCAGAGGACAACTTTCTTAGGCCCAGGCATATTCAGCTGATGAAATTCATTCATTTTAGTCGCTATTAGACCAGATGTCTCAGGATCCCGCAAGTCAGCCGCTGTAAGTGTCTGTGTGGCAATTAAAGGCAGTATGTCATTACTAGACAGGCTATTCATTTTGCTTCTAAAATTCACATAAATTTTCAACTAACTTTTTTCTCATTTTTTCTAAAATTAGAACACAACAATAAAACGAATCATTCAAATTCCCGCTGAAAATTTTGAAATTTCAAACAAATGGCCCCTAATGAAATCAGAGCAAATCAAACGAAGAATGGTCTAAGAATTCTCAATAGACTCTACATAAACAGCAGTCAGACATGCTCAACGCGATAATCAATAGTCACTGAAACTTGGAAACTAATAAAAAATTGCCACTGTAGCTTCAATTATATAATCTCCACTAAAACAGGACAAACAACACAACGGCAACCACAGCGAAATAGAATTTACTACAGAAGGTTTATTAAAAAAAAAAAAAAGTGTACCCGAGCGCGAATAAACTCCTCGATGCGGCCATTAGGGAAGCGTCCGAGCAACCGAGGCCCCTGCCCTTGCTTCGACATGAACTTAAACGTACGGATCTCATTTTCACGATCAAAAAACACATCAACACCCTCGCCGTATATCCTCACCAACACTTTCCTCGATTTGGGAAGCGATTCGTCCGTGTTAGCATTGGTGACCCATCTGATTTGATTAACCTCGTTAGTCATAGCTCCCTTGAGCGGGATAACCTGAAGCGCCTCCGGATCGACGATGTCGCTCCATTCCGCCGCCATTTTTACCAGAATCTTCACCGCCTCTTCGGGAAGGCGAGATTTGTCGCAGATTTTCGCCGCGGATCCCATGTCGAATTGACTTGGCTGAGAATTGACTGAATTTAGAGGAAATTGAATAGAAAAGGAGATTAAACAAGAATTCCGCCTCTTGAGTAGGGATTGTGAAGACGACGAAGAAGAGAGGTGGACATTCGGCATCGCTATTAATATCGTTGACAGATGGCGCCGTTTAACCGGGAAACAGTTGAGGCACGTGGGTTTCACGTGCGTTGGCAGCATCTCAGCCCTCGCCTATTATTTAGTTAATGCTGTTGTAATCTTGAGAGGAAAGCGTAAAGCAAAAGTAAAGACACAGTATTGATGACCCAGTTTGTCACGGAGTGACTACGTCTGGGGGCGACCAAGCCAGGAGATTATACTAATAATGAACTGCCGTTTACAATGATATGAATTGTAGAGTACATAGGAATGATAAGTATAAATAGAATACTAACCCTAAGTCTTGTGGGCCTAAAGCCCACTGGACTATAATATTTTATTATGTCCATATAATATATAATATATTAGGAATATATTATAACACTCCCCCTTGGACATAATAATGACAAGGAAGAATGCAAGTGTTACTTAGTGGAGTGTTACAAATGGCCTCGAGGATACAATCATCAAGATTGTTTAACATTTGTTACTCCCCCTGAAGATAACAACCTTCCAAGTCGACGCATCCCGATTCCATGTACGCACTTTTCAAAGTCGAAGTAGGAAGGGATTTAGTGAACAAATCAGCTAGATTGTCACTTGAGCGTACTTATTTTATCGTGATCTCACCACTCTTCTGGAGTTTGTGAGGATAAAATAATTTTGGGGATATATGCTTCGTCAAGTTCCCTTTGACATAGCCATTGCTCATTTGCGCAATACATGCAGCATTATCTTCGTAGATAATTGAGGGGCTTAAGTCAACAGAAGGGATACCACACGAATCGTGAATGTGTTTTATAAGGGACTTTAACCACACACATTCTCGTGCAGTTTCGTACAGAGCTATGATCTCTGAGTGGTTTGACGATGTGGTCACCAAAGTTTATTTGACAGATCTCCATGAAATGGCTGTTCCACCACAGAGGAAAACATAACCCATTTGCGATTTTGCATTATGGGGATCAGATAGATAACCAGCATCAGCATAACCTATAAGTGTTTTGTCTTGGTTTCTTTGACAGAAAAGGCCAAGATCTTGAGAACCTTGAAGATATCGTAAGATGTGTTTCACACCATTCCAATGTCTCCTTGTAGGGGAGACACTGAACCTTGCAAGTAGATTGACTGCAAAGGCAATATCGGGCCTAGTGCAGTTTGCAAGATAGAGCAGTGCACCAATTGCACTTCGATATGGAACTTCAGGTTCCAATAGCTCTTCGGTATCTTCTTTAGGTCTAAATGGGTCCTTTTCCAAATCAAGGGAACGGACAGCCATTGGAGTGCTTAAAGGATGAGATTTATCCATATGGAATCTCTCCAACACTTTCTTTAGGTAAGCTGATTGGTGTATCAGTATTCCTTCGGGGAAATGCTCGATCTGCAGACCGAGACAGAACTTGGTTTTACCCAAAGTTTTCATTTCAAATTCAGTTTTTAAGATTGAACTTGCTTCTTCAATCTCTTTCCTTGTTCCGATAATGTTTAGGTCATCCACATACACTTAGATGATACAAAAACCATTAAGGGATTTCCTAATAAAGACACAAGGAAAAGCCTCGTTATTTACGTATTCCTTCTTCAGGAGGAATTCGCTTAGTCGATTATACCACATACGACCTGACTGTTTTAAGTCATATAACGAGCGTTGCAATTTAATGCTGAACATACTACGATGTTCGTTATTCCTCATTTGGGGAGTAGTTAATCCATCGGGGATTTTCATATAGATGTCATAATCTAATGATCCGTATAAGTATGCGGTAATTTATGTCCATTAACTGCATTTAACTGCCAGGGATATATGGCGGAACTTTATAATATTAACAACAGGAGTATTTGTTTGATCACATCAAACTCAATAATGGGTCACTGCGAAAAACCCTTAAGCTGTTAATCTCGCTTTGTATCTCTCAACTTCATTTTGTTTCGTATTAATACCCATTTATATCCTTCAGGGATAAAATATTTAGGGGGTATGTACGATAGAACAAAACAGTTTATTTTGCGAGTCTAGCTCTTCCATATTTGCTTCTTTCTATTGCATCTAATCAAAGTGCTTCAAGCACTGAATTTAGATACTGGTACCAGATTTTAGAAAGAGCAACTATGGGTACGAATATGTTGTCGACAACAGTGATATGTTTGTCTCCTGTGTTTATTAAGATTCATGTAAACCAGATCTTGATCATTTCCCATTTGATCTGGGTGTTCCGCATCCTAGTATTTTGATTGCTATGTGCACGTGCTTTTTACTAGGATTTCTCGTCTTCAGGACGAATCTCATCAGGAGATTTCATGAGTGACTGAATATATTATTAGCATTAATATACCATGGTTTTGTGTAAGGAGGTTCATTACGCTTCTGGCGTATAGGGGCATCCTTAACTATTCACAGTCACTTCATTTATAATCAGTAATGCATTTGATAATGCATCTGGCAGATTACTTGCTGATTATTGCAAGTTTATTTTCTTTTGAACTTCTGGTTCAAGTTTGACCAGTGCGTGGGCCTAAGTATTGAAGATCTTTTGTGTTCCACATAATTTCACGGCATTTATTAATTGTGGTATTTTTCTCTCCCCCTAAGGCCGGAAATAGATCTTCGTCGAATGTGCAGTCAGCGAAACGGGCTGTAAACTGATCCCCAGTTAAAGGCTCGAGGTATTTAAGTATTGTGAGAGATACAAAATTGATGTAAATACTGAGTTTCCTTTGTGGGCCCATAGATGTTCGCTTAGGTGGTGGTATTGGAACATACACTGCACAATCGAATGTTCACAGATGGGAAATGTTAGGTTCATTTCCACGCACGAGTTGAATAGGGGAATATTCATGATATGCAGTTGGTCGGAATTGGATTAGTGATGATGCATATAAGATTGCATGCCCCCAACATGAAATAGGTAAGTTCGTGTTTTTTTTTTTTTGTAGTAGTGATCTAGCGATTAATTTAAGACGTCTAATTAATGATTCAGCTAGACCATTTTGAGTATGAACATGAGGGACCGAATGCTCCACTTTGATTCCCAGTGCCATGCAAAAATCATCGAATGCCTTAGAGGTGAATTTACCTGTATTATCCATACGAATGGATTTAATAGGATGATATGGGAATTGAGATCTCAACAGGATGATCTGTGCAATAAGCTTTGCAAAAGCAGTATTGCGAGTGGGTAGCATCGTTACATAAGTCCACCGAGTGGATGCATCTATTAGGACCATAAAATACTGAAATGGTCCAGATGCTGGATGTATTGGTCCACAAATATCTACTTGAATCCGTTCAAGGAATTTAGGAGATTCAGTTCTTACTTTACTACTAGAAGGACGAATTATGAGCTTACCCTTTGTGCAAGCATCACATATGTATTCATTAACAGAAGGGATTCTGTTGTGTGTTATGTTATGGCCAGATGAATTACATAGAATCCGACGCATCATGGATTGTTCTGGATGTTTTAACCGCTTATGCCATAGTTTGAAAGAATTTGGATCATTAAATTTTAGATTAAGGGCTAAATGGAGATTTGAGGGTCTGATGTATGTGTAATACAAGCCAGACGAGAAAGATGGAAGTTTTTCGACGATGTGTTTACGACAATTTAAATAGTGAGTCATGAACAGATATTCACTATTGTCCTCAGTATTTGTTTCAATGTGATAGCCATTTTGTCGAATGTCTTTAAAACTGAGGAGGGTACGCTTTGATTGTGGAAACAATAAAGCATTTTCGATTATTAATTCGGTACCCATAGGTAGAATGATCGAGGCTCTTCCGGAGCCAACGATTTGTATGTCGTCATCGGAAATAGTCGTGACACTTCCTTTCTTTTCAGTTAATGTTTGGAAAAATTATCTATCTTTTAAGATGGTATGTGTAGTAGCACTATCTACTAAGCACAACACATTAATCTCCATAAGCACTTAAGTGTATGTTTGGATACGTTTAGATATGAGGAATGCTAAGGAGAGCCAAGATTACAGACGCTGATTGATCAGCCGCACAAGGGATCACTTAGGTCCTACTTTATCAAAAACGTATTAAATTATTTTTGTAGACAATAGTCATATGTTCACCCAAGAGGTCATCCTTGTCTATGACAAAGCCTGCTTTGGGCAGGTCGGTGTGGTGTGTTTCACCGTGATGAGCCTTCCCATTTTTGTCTTTTAGCATACGTTGATACGCCTCCACCAAATGTTTTGGTATACGACACGAGCGAGACCAATGGTCGTCGCATCCACACTTGTGACAGACTTGTTTGTTATGTGCACGTGAGCTCGATGGTTTATCTTGAGGTGCATTCTTTTCAGTTGCACTAGGTTGTGCATTGTTGCGACCTCTACCTCTTCCCCTACCACGGCCTCGACTTCGGGTCGATCAGCGTCCCCCACTCGCCTCATTTCCTTTTCCACGTTTACGGCCTCTAGAGTTCCTCCGAGTAGCATGTGCTTCAGGCACAACTTGTGAGCCAACCAGTCTAGTATTGTGATTTTTCATCAACAATTGGTTGTGCTTTTCTGCAACTAAAAGTGCAGAAATGAGCTCGGAGTGTGATTGATACTCTTTGGCCCTGTACTGCAGCTGGAGTACAAGATTAATAGCGTGAAAAGTGGAAAGAGTTTTTTTTTTTTTCAATTAACTGATAATCAGTTATTGTTTCTTTACACAGCTTAAGCTGAGAAACTATGCGATGTAGGACGGAGTTGTACTCCGGTACAGACTTGAAGTTTTGGAAACGAAGTGTTATCCATTCATGTCTGGTTTCGGGGAGGATCACATTTTGTTGTTGTTGGAATCGATCATGGAGGGATTTCCACAACGTCAATGGATCTTTTTCAGTGAGGTATTCGTTCTTAAGATCTTTGTGAAGATGATGTCTTAAGAAAATTAGAGCTTGTGCCATCTGGGCAGGAGTGGATTTAGATGGTTGTCTGATTGTGTCAGTAAGGTCCTTAGAGGCTAAGTTGATTCAACGTTGAGAGCCAATGTCAAAAAGTTATGGCAATCAAATGCCAATTTATCGAATTCACATTTAGTGATTTTTTACATGTTTTTGCTACAAAAATTAATAAATGAAAATTTATTAAAATTATTTGTTTGTAGCATTTAATAATTAAGGCTCAATCATAAAAATGCTAAGACAAAAATTAATAATATGGGGTATTTAATAAAGGATTGGGTGTATGACTTGTGTAAGACATTTATTAATGGGACTTGAACCCAAAAATAATTATTGGATAAGGCCTCTTAAAAAAATTGATGATTTGGGCTTTCATAATACCATTATGAACTTTTATTAATGGGACATCGGGCCCAAAAATAATTGTTAGGATCCAAATTAATTAGGATCGACTAAAATAAAATGCCCAATCAATTAAAAAAAAATGGCCCAAGTAAATTGTTTTTTTTTTTTTAATTAAAGGGCCCAAAACAGGTGGCCCATTCAGAATTATTAAAACGGGCCCATATGAATTAAAAGGAATTGGAAGGGCCCATTCCAGCATAGCCCATTTCGATTATAAGAAAAAAAGGAGGCCCAAAACAATAATAGCCCATTTGAATCTAAGGTTCACAAGTTTCAGTTTCTCAGAAACGTGGGCAACATTTAGTCAAGGGTTAAAGAAAAATTCAGCGCCGATTTTTCGGATATTTTGGCACGTCGCCGAAAGTTTTGGCTGTCAACTCCGGGATAGAGGCGCCGTCGATCGCTGTCTCCAATCGTCTCGTCGCAGCGTACAGCCCGTTGCGGTCGGCGTGTAGCCACCGCCGCTCACACGGCTGCGCATTCGCCGGCGCAGTTGGCACAACCGCCGTCATTTTCTCAGGCGTTCGCCGGAGTCGTCGTTGCGCCGCGCATCGCTGTTGCTGAATCGCGCAACCGCCGCGCGTTTTGCCGTCGCTGCGCGTCTCATGGGCAGGGCGTAACCGCCGCGTTTTCGTTTGCGGAGCACCGTCGTCCGCCGTGAGCCCGTCGCTCAGGGGTGTCGCGGCGTCGCACAGTGGCACGTAGGCGCACAACGCCGTCACTCGCTACGAGGAGGAGGCGGTAGCTGGCGTACGGCAACTACAGGTCAGCCGTCGCGGTGTGCCGTCGCAGTGGCGTCTCGCCGTTGGCCGTCACGCAGCAAGGGCGCGGTCACGACTCGGCGTCGTAGCGCCGTTCGCCGTCAAGGCCTCTTTAGGGGCCGACGGCGTCGCGGACACAGGTAGGTGTCGATATAATCCCAGGTTTCGGATTTCCGATTGAAAATCAGAAAATAATTCGGAAAATTTTCGTTGCTGATTGAATCCGATTTCGGTCGGGTTTTGTTCTGTTTTTGGAAAAACATGATTTCTGTTTCTGATTTCAGAATAGGAATCGATTTTGGGGTTTCTGGTTTTGTTATGCAATTCATAAGCATTTCGATTGCACTGTATACAAATAAGACATCTAACATGATAATACAGTAGGCATACTAAAACCATACGATGCATATTATACATATGAACAAACAGTGAGTATCCATTAAAAAAAAAATATGTGTAACATATATTGCCATAATGCAATTATTGCAAAAAACATATATTTTACCGATAGCAATGTATGCATCATATAATCAAATAATTATCAAAGGACCACAGCATAGGCATACTCACATGTATCATATATACGAATCACATATACACATATATGCATTATCAACATATATTCATGCGAACATATAATCAGAAGGATATACATGAATATAATATTTTTCAGATTAATTTAATCACAAAACTTACGGTTTCAGCAATTTTATAAAATTAATCCTGAATTGATTTGATCCCGAAAACAGCTGGAGCAATTCTCTCGTAAATCCTTATTGCTCGTAGAGACTCGTGCTGATAACGTGTTGTAATCTTGAGAGGAAAGCGTAAAGCAAAAGTAAAGACACAGTATTGATGACCCAGTTTGTCACGGAGTGACTACGTCTGGGGGCGACCAAGCCAGGAGATTATACTAATAATGAACTGCCGTTTACAATGATATGAATTGTAGAGTACATAGGAATGATAAGTATAAATAGAATACTAACCCTAAGTCTTGTGGGCCTAAAGCCCACTGGACTATAATATTTTATTATGTCCATATAATATATAATATATTAGGAATATATTATAACAAATGCTATCTTTGGCTGAAACGCTGATTGCTGGTTTATTTATGTGTTATTTTACCGCGTGATCTGTGATGGATGATTAGATATTGTTAATATAATATGAAATAAAATATATTATAAATATAAATTAAATTTATTTTATTTTTTAATTAATTATTATTTATTTATTTATTTTTAATTTTTATTTATTTTTTTAATGTATGATTTATGTGAGATAATATATATGTAAATGTTTCACAATTATTTAAATAATTATATATATTTGAAAATACTAATAAAAAAATTCTAAAACTAAAAAATTCAACTATATATCAAAATTAATAAATAAATATTTTTAAAATAAAAAATAATTTATATTTTGGCATTTTTTTAAAATATTGTATTTTTTAAAATTAATTATTATTATTATATTGTTGTTTTCGGTAGAATTTATAAAATAAGCAAGGGCGCCCGCCCTCACTATTCATTCAAGAGGAGCGTCGTCTCCAAAGGCGCCCTTGACCCCTATTACCTCAACCACCCCCTCCCCCCGCGACCACCCCTATTTATTGGGTGTTGGCATATTTATTCTCATTCCACTCCAACACAATTACTACTCTATTTACTAATTCTAATTTTTGACTATCATGTCGGATGGAGCTGCAAAATTGATGATGAAAATTGAAAATTGCCTCCATATTCTCGACAAAGAAGAAGAAAGGTTGCGTGAGTTAATAAAAACCATACAATATCAATAATTTATTAATAATTATATTAAAGTTTATAAAAATAATATGAATAAAGAGTAAATTTAGGAGGAGTTATGAGTATATACGATTTTTTTAGACTAGGTCTTTTACTTTCATTTGATATAAAAGTAACTATATTTTTTTTTTCTTTTTCTTGAATTTTCAGGAAGTATAAAAAATTTGAAAACTTATCATATTTGAATTTAAAAAAGTACCATTTTTTTAGAATTTTTAGAAAGTAAAAATAAATTTAAAATTTTGAATAAGTATATTTTTTTTTGAAAAAATAAGAAAGAAAATATATACTCTTTAAATTTTTTTTAAAATAATAAATTTTATTTTAAAATATTAAATAAATTAAACATGTTCCAAAAATCAGGTAGAGTAGATCATGTGATATAATAAGTACGGTTATAGATGCTCCACTTGTTGACTTATTAAATTTTTTAAAATAAGTACTTTTCAAAAAAATCTGAAAAATTAAAAAAATTAGAAGAATTAAAAAAATTCCAAAAGAAGAAGAAGAAAATAAACGGGTAATTTCGTATTTTAAGGGAATATGACATTGGCAATTAAATTTTTTACTTTTATAATTTTTATTATTATTATTATTGTGGATAAAAAATTAGAATTAGTATAAGATTAAAATGGATATATATATATATATCCAATAAATATACCAACACCCAATACATAGGGATGGTCGCAGGTGGGGGGGGGGGGGGAGGGAGGTGGTAGCAGGTGGGGGGTGGAGGGGGTGGTTGAGGGGATATGGGTTAAGGGCGCCGTTGGAGACAGCGCTTCTCTTGAATGAACAGTGTGGGCGCCGTCCTCGTTGGCACCCTTGCTTATTTTACAAAAATACAATATTTTAAAAAAAAGCCTTATATTTTAGATTTAAATTTTATTTTATATATACAATTTGAATGTGAATTAAAAATTAAAACATGACGTATAATTTGAATAACAGAAGAGATGCCACAACTGAACTAAATAAAAGTTTACACCTTCAATGTGTTTCTTATTGCATAAACACACAATTTTGATTTGACATGTAGTTAAGATATATTGAGAAAAAACTAGAATATTATGTAACTAAACTAAAAGTAGAAAATAAGGTGTGAAACATATGCAAATGGTGGAGTATTATGTTATAGGATAATAAGTAACTACAGTATTAATATTTTATTATTTTATGCATTTTGGTGGAAACTTGTGGAGGAAGCCACTATTTTATTTTTATATATACTAGTCTTGCATTATGATTTTTCATAAGCAGTTGGTTATGTTTTTCTGCGACTAAAAGTGTAGAAATTAACTCAGAATGAGAAGTATAATTTTTGGCCTTGTACTTCTTCTGGAATACAAAGTTATTTGCGTGAAAGGTGGATAAAGTCTTTTGAAGTAACTCAGCTTTAAAAAATTTTGTTGACATATATAATTTTAATTGAGATACAATGCGATGTGAAATAGAATTATACTCCGTGACAGATTTGAAATCTTGAAAACTGAGATTTTACCAATTGTATTGGGCTTGGGAAGGATCACGTCAGTTTGTTGTTGGAAACGATCTCTTAGGGATGTCCATAATATACTGAAATCTATTTCAGTGAGGTATTCATTTTTTAGGTCTTGGTTGAGATTATGTTGCTAATTTATCACTGTAATCCTACCAAACAATAATCAAGATGATGTTCTTGTGAGTGTTTTTTAAGAAAGAGAAAGTAGAGAGAAGAAATAGTGCTTGTATTATGAGCTTAGAAAGAGAAATGAGTTACAAAGACCCTATTTATAGGTTTGCATGTAATGAGGTGACACCTAGTGGACTTATTTAGCCTAATGTGCTGACAAGTGTCCTTAACACATGTCATCATGCCTACTATTACACTCTAATTACATTGCTTTGTCCTACTACATCACTATTGAGTCCCTACGTAGCTATTATCTTCACTTCGGACTGAGCGAGCTCCTTGGCGAGCTCCCTTGCCTTGTGTTGCTCTGGGATGTGATGATGGTAGTAGGATCAAGCCCTGGCCTCCAATACTAGGCGAGCTCCTGGGCGAGCTCTCTCTCTCTCTCTCTTCATGGTGTTGACTGGTTAGAGGTGGTGACATGGTACTGAACCAACCTGACGAGCTCCTGGCGGGCTCTTTAGCCTTAGGCTATTTATTTTGTTAATCTTCCTTTAGTAGTTCGCTTTAGTTCGCCTATCAACATTTGCCCCCAGCTCGTCCACATCATAATATTTCTAATGTGTAGGCGAGCTGATTTGCCTCTGTGGACGAGAGCTCTGGTGAAGGCGAGCTCTCTTTTGTGTAGTGCCGAGCTCCGTGGCGAACTACCTTAGGCTGTGGACATGCTGACGTGGCATGGAATTCGAGGCATCGTGCATACCTTTCCACGCCTCAATTCCCGCGCCCATCATTTCATACTTTCAAATTCTTTGCAAATGAGTCCCTGGACTCTTTTGAAACTACACCTCGCCCATCTTTTTCCTATAAATAAGAGAAAACTGTTTCATTCACCACTTTTGATCCTTTGAATTTTCAGAGCATTTCCAAGCAACCCAAGCGTTTTTTCTGGCGATTGATCCCTTGCATTGTTGGATTTCCGCCCGATTCTCCAAAGTAGTAAAAACGATTCTTCTTCTTTAACCTTTTCATATGCAGATTTCACATTCTTTTTCTTTTTCTCTATTTTTATGTTAAACTCCAAAAATACCTGCCAAACCTTCAAGTTTTCCGGCCGCCGAAATTTTGAACTTCTGACATTCCATAGACTTATAAGACCTCGCCTCCACTAAACATCATGTCTACTGGATCTTCGAGTCAAACTATTTCTAACCGGAACCCGGGAAAGAGACCCATGGCCAGTGACGAAACACCAATCCCTCAACTGACCCCAATCATCATTGGATCTAGTTCCGAGGCGACCTCAGTAGCTCGCCCAAGATCTGGCAAACTATCCGGCGAGGTCCGCTCTGACTCTGGGGAGAGGGCCAACAACTCAGGGGGTGGCTCTGGTGACGGTCTCCACGAGCTCTGGGAGGAGCGGTCAAGCAAGAGAGGAGGTCGCAAGGGAGGAAAGGGCCGCTGGTGGTAATGAGGAGGTCGCCAAGTCGGGTGATCCTGCGAGCTAGCTGGTGCGTGAGCTCGAGGATAAGGAGGAGGGGGAGATCACTTTGGAGTATCTCAACTCCATTAATTTCCCGACTCCTTAGCTTCCTGAGCACAATATTCCCACCACCATCGAGTATGAGTTGGATTGGGGGGAGTACATGGAGAGGTACTAGGCGAGCTTCCCCACTCCCGGGCGAACTATAAGGGAGGCAGACGGCAAATCCGATTACAAGGTGAACTCCGTCAAGAGCATCATTTCAGAGTTTGTGCTTCCCTACCTACGTGAGAAGTATCGCATTCCTTTGGACATCCACCTTTATGCTCCTGGTCCAAAGGAGCGAGCTGACTTACCTCCGCCGGGCCTGACTGCCATCAATGTTCACACATTAGATGCTGGGCTTATGTTGCCCCTGCACCCGATCATTGGTTAGTTCCTCATGGACACCAACATCGCCATCACACAGCTCACTCCGAATGCTTGGAGTAGTTTGTTGGCCATGCTGACGGTCTTCGGCCTCGAGGGATACAAGAATCGTTTGAGTTCGACGGAGATTAACCAAGCCTTCAGTGTCACAAAGCAATCCTCCGAGGGTAAATGTTATTATTACCTGATGTCTCGACCCGGAGAGAAGTTTATAGAGAGCCTTCCGAACAAAATTTGTGATTGGAAGGAGCAATTCATCTTCATCGGTGGAGATTGGCGGGCTTCTACTAACTATACCGGGCTAGGAGGCCGTATCAATTCTCATGAGGAATACCGAGAGGCTAGCAGTAGGTGGCCCATTTTGGTGTGCGTGGGTCGAATTAGATTTACTAATCTAATTCTTTTTTCTTTTTGCAGCTCCGAAGCATCACAAGCCCGGTCGTACGTCTTCCGACATTCCAAGGCATTCGAGTTTGTTCGTACGGTGTGCTGCTTGAGGAACCGTAAGGATCGGGACATCGAGCACCTGAGAAAGCATCACTTTAGGCAAACTGCCCTTGCCCTTACGTCACCTCATCATCTCATCGTGCAAGCTCCAGAGCTTCCTGGTATACATCTTGTGATAGCTCGCCTAGATGGCTTAATTCGCCAAGTTTACCTGTTATTTCACTATCTGTCGGACTTTGTCTAACTTTTTGCATTTGTGTAGATCAAGGTGTGACGGTTGCAATCCCTTCGGTCGAGGTTCATGAGGCTTTTAATATCTTTGTCCGAAAAGTTCAAATGGGACCACCTCGCCCTAACAAGAAGGGACCATCGTCCGCATTTGCTTTGGCGGCCAACAAGAAGGCAGAGCTCGTCTAGCTCGCCTCCAAGGAAAATGTTGGGCCTCTGGGACTCAATCAAAGGTGCCCCCAAGGTCTAAAAAACACAGGTCGCTAAGACTAGGACAGATGGTGGGCGAGCTGCCACCACTCCAGAACGAACTCCTCAACCTCCACCTCCCAAGACGAAGAAGAGTCTACGGCATGGCGACGGGTCACGGGTGAGTGAGGAGGACGCCCCCACTCAAAAGAGGTCCAGAGTCGCCTTGCTGCACGAGGAATCTGAGCGAGGTAGGTGAGGGGGCTCTGGCTCAGGTCAGGGCGGCTCCGTGCATTCCACCGCTCCTCTGTCTACAATGCAAGCCGCTACTCCGGTTGCTTCTCCACCTCCATTTGGGGTCCAGGAGGTGGACGACACCCTTCTTGGATGGGATCCAGCCCGAGTCGGGTAAAGGATTTTCTTTGAACACATTTGTTGATGCAAATCTTCTTTCAACATTTTGTTCTAAGTGTTTTGAGTTTTGCAGGTACGCGTCCATTGCTCATCCCAACCGGAGCGGGGTTCTTCACTCCTATGAGCGTTCCCGGTCTCTCTCATCCCTGCGCAATCTCCCTGATGGACTCGCCGTTCGGGCAATAAGGGAGGTCCCGAGGCATTGGACCAATGCCCAGCTGGTTACTGTCGAGGGACAATCACCCATCGATAACATTCGGCAGGCCAATGGGCGATCGAGCAGGTGTTCGAGAGTTAGAAGGTTCGTTTGGAGAAGAATTCCTCTTATTTGAGGATGACCGAGCAACTTTCCAAGGCAAAAAAGGCGGCAGAGATTGCCGAAGAAAAGGTTGCAGCGTCCTTGGCGGCGGAACAAAGTGCCCTCAGCAAGCTGGAGAGGGTCACACAACAGTTCGTCCAGATCCAAAGGAATGCTGAGGCAGCCATAAAGGCCAAGGATTCTGAGCTCGCTGCCAAGGATGGGGAGCTCGCCATGTCCAGGAGGGAGCTCGAATTAGAGAGGGGGCTGAGCAAGGGAGCTCAAGCTGAGTGCTCTCAACTGAGGGAGGAGGTCACCACCTCGGCTAATCGTGTTGCCGAGTTCCAAAGCCTCCTGGATGTTTCAATTTCACCAGAGGCCCTGGTAGCTCTGAAGGCGGAGGCGTCAGATCTGGGCTTCATCCAGTGCTATGCCGAGGTCCTGAGAGCTTTCCACTGGGCTAGGGCCCACAATGACGATGAGTGGGAGGCCCTCGTCGGGGAGTTTAAAGAGTGCATGGCAAAGGCCAACCTTTCCGCCGACACGGAGTTGGACATCGGCGACCTCGCCCAGCTGGGGATTGAGCTGGACTTCATTCCCGCACATCTGAAGGTTGTCTACTCCAGCGAGGTCCCCGTTGTTGGTGAGGAAGAACAGCGAACTCCCCCTACTGATGAGCAGATGCAAAACTTAACGGGGGACATCATGATCGACACCAGCACACTTTGACACCAGTGTGTTGGAGAACATAACTGAGATGCTAACTCTCTCTCCCCCTACTGGTCAGGAGATCGCTACTGAGGTCGCCGCTGATGCTCCTCCTGCCTCCGACGCTGCCCCCACTGCTCCCTAGACTTGGAACCTTTTGCTTTGTCCTCTTTTATTTTTTGCTTAAGTGATAGTAGCTCGCTGAGCTTAGGTAGTTCGCCCAGTAGGGGCTTTTTGTCTTTGAAGATAGCCAGTTGGTTAGCTTTTGTAACCAACACCGCTCCCTGTACTTAGGAATTTTCCAAGTACTTTTTGAATGAATTACCTATTTTTCTGTTCCATCTTGGCTTTAACTTAATTTTTTGCACGTTATTATCTTTTAGTAGCTCGTATTTATATTTTGGTACGCAATTGTTTGTCTTATACCACTTAGGGAAGTGAATTTTTCATCTTATGTCGCTTAGGACCGCGAATTGTACTTTTTTGTTTGGCACTTATTTGTTCGTCTTATGCCACTTAGGGCAACGAATTGTTCGTCTCACGCTGCTTAGGGCAGCGAATTGTGCTTGTGTTGTTCACTTGGGCGATTGGGTTTTGAAAACATTGCCTTAGACGTTTTAAATCGTCTTTTGTGAATTTTTTCTAACTTTGGGCAATGGGTGCTTAGTGATCCTTTAAGAAGGACACTTAGCGAACCTGGGCATTTCGCCTTTGCCTTGAGCTTTAGATAATAACGTTTTGGGACCTAAGTCCTTGCGTATTTTGAGCTTGAACAGATAATTTCTTGAAAAAAATCCATCTTTATTGAGTAATGATATTTACAAAGGTTGTCATCAACATTCCTGATGCGAACCTCCAACTAGTCTATTTACAAGTTGTGGTTCACCTTCCCCTACTGCCAACAACTAGGAGTACCTTGTTTTCTTCAACTTCTTGAACCGGTGTAGAAACTGATTTCCAGTTTCTTCACAACTTCATCTTCAGTGTCTGACACGCGTTTGTACAATGAATCTATCATTTCAACCTTGGGATACTGAGTGGGTGACACACACATGGTCTTGGAAAGACTCCTCAAGAAAATGTAGCAGCTTCTCATTTGAGGGCATATAAGCATTCTTCTGAGCATTCACTTCGTGGCGGCTTCTTTTCATACTCCAACCCTTCCACTGCTATTGGTAATATTTCTTCAGGTGTGCTGCGCTCCAAGTATATAATGAAGCTTTCCCTTCCATGTCTTCAAGGTCATATGTCCCGTTTGCGCAGCTTGCGGTAACCCGGAACAGTCCTTCCCAATTTGACCCAAACACACCAGGTGGCGTTGCCAATCGTCTTCTCCAGACCAACTCCCCAACCTTGAATTTTCTACTTCGTACTTGGGAGTTGTAGTACTTTTCTGCTCTTTGCTTGTAGGTAGCATTCTTTAGTTCCGATGAGGCTCTGGTTTTTTCAAGCAGATCTTTCTCCATTGTCAAAGCTTCGTTGTTACCTTCTTCATCGTATCCTACTACCTTCCAAGTCTGGTTTTGGACCTCTACCGGTACGACTGCTTCTGTTCCAAAAGCCAAGGCAAACGAGGTTTCACCGATACTGGCTCAGTACGAAGTTCTATAGGACCACATCACTTTTGGAAGTTCATCTGCCCAACTACCTTTCTTGTCTTCGAGACGGATCTTCAACACATGCTTCAAGATTTTATTCACCACCTCGACTTGTCCATTCGACTGTGGATGGTACGATGTTGAGTAGTATTTCTTTATGTTCCATGAACTGCAAAATTCCCTCAACTTCTGACCGTCGAACTGTCTGCCATTATTTATCACAATTGACTACGGGAGTCCAAACCGACATATCAAATTCTTTCAGATGAAGCTGATCATTCTCTCATGCGTTACAGTTGTGAGTGCCTCAGCCTATTTTGTGTAATAGTCTACCGCTACTACGACAAACTTCGCACCGCCTCTGCCAGGTGGGAATGGGCCGATCAAGTCGATACCCCATTTTGCAAAAGATCATGGGCTGAAGACTGATTTAAGTTGGCTCGCAGGAGTGTGAATGTTTGGTGCAAACAGTTGACACTTTAGACACCTTCGAGCGAAGCTAATGGCATCTCTACGCAGAGGGGCCAGTAGTACCCTTGTCTGATCGTCTTGTATGCCAAAGCTTGCCCCCCAGCATGACTCCCACAGATTCCTTGATGGATTTCTTCTAACACCTCTAACCCTTGCTTTTCTGATAAGCATTTGAGTAGGGGTAGAGAGAATCTGCGCTTGTACAACTGACCATCCACCAATGTGTATCTGGCTGCTACTTCACTAGCCTACTAGCTACCCATGCATCTTCTGGGAGCGATCCATCCTTCAAGTAATTTTTGATCGGAGTGCACCAATCATCGTCTTCTTCCTGCCCCCACTCAAAGTCTGATTTATTTTATAATCGGACGTCGAGAGGTCCTTTAGCTTGGTGACGATGACCTCCGTCAGTTCTGCTTCACTGCTACTCGTAGCTAGTCGGGCTAGTGCATCTGCTTGGGTATTTTCCAACCTTGGAATCTGCTCAACGTAAACTTGCTTGAACAACGAGATTAGGTGCACCACAATCTTCTGGTATAACGCCATTTGCTGGTCCTTGGCTTCATATTCCCCCCGGACTTGGGATATTATTAGCTGGGAATCTCTGAAAATCTGAAGATTGGTTGCCCCCACAACTAATGATAACCTAAGACCAACTATCAGCGCTTCATACTCCTCTTCATTGTTTGTGGCTTTGAAGTCAAACCGAATTGCTGAGGTGAAGAATTGTCTATCTGGGCTTATTAGTACTACACCGGCTCCTGCTGCTGTGCTGGTTGATGACCCGTCTATGTAGAGGTGCCACAGAGCTATATGCCCTCTTGTCCCTTGATTGTTGTTCGGGGTGCGTAGGTTATACCATATTGGCTGACCTCTAGCGACCATTTCAATAAGCGTCATGCAGTGTCCGGCCGGTGCAGTATTTGCCTTAGTAGGAATGTCGACAACATCTCCACCTGGTGGTCAAAGAAATATGGCTGGAGCTTTCTAACACTCATCACCAGTGCGTAGGCTAGCTTCTCCGTGGGTGAGTAGCGCAGCTCTGCTTCGTGTAAGGCTTGGCTTACATAGTACACTTGTGAGTGTGTTTTTCCTTCGGCTCGGACTAGTACCGAGCTTATGGCCACTTCTGATGCCGCCAGGTACATGTATAACTTCTCTCTAGGCTCCAACTTTGACAGGATCTGCGTGTTGGCCAGGTACTCCTTGATGTTCTCAAAATCCCTTTCTCACTCGCTCATCCACCGAAAATCGTCTTTGTGCTTGACTTTAATCGTTTCAAAGAATGGACGATTTCGATCATCGGACCTGGAGATAAATCAGTTCAAAGCTGCCAAACATTCGGTCAGCCTTTGAACCTTCTTTACAAAGTCGGACGGCTTCATCTCCATGATGCATTTCACCTGGGATGGGTTGACTTTGATCCCTCTTTGGCTCATCAGGTGGCCCAGGAATTCCCCGAGTGTACGCCGAAGCTACTCTTCTTTGGATTCAACTTCATGTTGTAGTGGCACAGTATGTTGAAGGCCAGCTTGAGGTGGTCAAGGTGGTCCTCATTCCGCAAGCTCTTGACTACTATATCGTCCACGTACACCTCCATCGTATGTCTAATGTGTTGGTCAAACATCTTGTTCACCAATTCTTGGTAGGTAGCTCCGGCGTTGATTAGTCCAAACGACATCCCCTCCCAACAGAACAGGTTCTTGTTAGTTTAGAACGACGTGTGTTCCTGGTCGTCCGGGTGCATCGCTATCTGGTGATAACCTGCAAAGCATCCATAAAAGTCATCATTTCATGCCCTGCAGTGTTATCAACTAGCTGGTCAATGTGGGGCAGTGGGAAGTTATCCTTTAGGCACGCCGCGTTCAGATCTGTGAAGTCGATGCACAGTGTCCATGCTTCGTTCTGCTTCTTCACCAGGACTGGATTGGCCACCCACTGCAGACAAAGCACCTATTTGATGAGTTTATTGTCGAGCAATTTCTTCACCTCCGTGGTCAATGCTTCGTACTTGTCTGGTCCGTACTTCCTTCACTTCTGGCATATATGTTTCTTTGTTGGATCGATGTTTAGTCAGTGGCATGCATACTCCAACGGGTTTCCCATCATATCTTCGTGGGACCAAGAAAATATGTCCAGGTTGGACTTCAGGAACTCCTCCATCTTACTTCTGTATGGCTCCGACAACTCAGAACCTATAAAAAGTTCTAAGTCTGCTCTGTTGGGGTCCACCTGGATCGCTCTTAACTCCTCCACGGGGTGGCTCTCCTCTTCTTGTTCTTCCACCTTGGATCATTGGTGAGCTCATCCCAGTCCTCCTTTGCCATCGGCTTGTAACCCACTCAGGGTTTGAGGTCTTCGCATCCTTCATCAAGACAGGTGGGTTCACGAGTCTTCTCCGACTCCTGCATGACTGGGTTGGCTGGCTCTTCCTCCTGTGGGACTCCGTCCACCTCCATTGGTACCAGCTGTTGGTGTTCGTTTTGCTTGGCTTGGACGACCTCCATCTCCTTTGGCTGGTTGTCCACCTCCATCACCTCAGTTTCTTCTGAGATAACGTCTAGGATATTTGGCTCATCTATCGAAGGGTGTTCTCCGTCCTCAAGCACGAGTACCTGTGCAATAGATTTTTTTAACTTGGCAACTCTGAACTTCGAGTAAACACTCTCTAGTTTTTTCTGGTCGCCTTTGACAGTTCTGGCACCTTTTGGAGTTGGGAATTTAAGACAATAGTAGTAGGTTGAACATGTCGCTTTAAATTCATGGATAAAAGGATGGCCGAGGAACCCGTTGTAAGTTGACTGTTGATCTACTACTAGGAAATCTACGAGTTTAGTCAGTCTCCTTTCTGGGTCCTCGACCGATACAAGTTCGACACTCAACCTAATTATGCCTAGGGAAATAGTTATAGCTTCCCCAAACCCCACTATTCTATGATTACAAGGTTCGATATACGACTCATAGTCACCTAGCAGATCTAGGATGTTCTTGAACAAAATGTTGGTGTATGTGCAGGTGTCCACTAGCAGTCGGTGGACCTTCTTGTTCATGATGTTGACACTGATCACCAACGAGTCGTTGTGGGGGGGGGGGGGTTAGGATCCCCTCCAAGTCCACCTAAGAGAAAGTCAGCTCTGCAGTGGGTTTAGTAGCGGGCTTGGAGTCAGAATTACCTTCTTGCACTTGGTTGACAGCCCGAACTTCTGCTTTTCTCTGCCTCTTGGAGATGGACTGTCTACCATCTTCAAGTCCCCCAACAGGTCCCGTCATACCTCAAGAATGAGGACTTCCCTGTTCGGCTCTTGCTGCGCTGGTGGGAATGGAGGTCCCCTACGTCTGTTGTTTGGGGGAGCGCGACGGTCTACATCTTCTTCCTCGTCTTCATCATCTGTCACTTCCCTCCTCCCCTGCCTTGACCTTTTTTTCGGGGCTTTCTTCACAAATTCTGCCAGCTTCTCATCTTCATAGAATTTCCAGAGTTGCTTGAGCAGGTCCCGACATTCACTGGTGAAATGACCGATGCTCTGATGGTAAGCGCAGTATTTATTCGTGTTCAACTTGCTGTGGTCTTGCCAGATCTTCCTCGGCTCGTTCAGCATCGCCTTGTCTTTCACCGCTGTGAACACATGGTCGATAGAGACTGTCAACACCTGGTTCAGCTTCTCCTTGAACTCGTCCCCGTCAAAAGACTTCAAATTTCTGGGGGCCTTGTAGGTGCCCCCGGACTTCTTGCCCTGTGGCTTTTTCTCTTCGGCACCACCTACCTCCTTCAATAGTGCCTCCTGCATAGCCACATACACCCCTGCCTTATGTCTGAATTTAGCATAAGTGTTCGGGCAGGACAGGTGCATCTCCTTCCACAGCTCGGTTCCTTTCTTCAGTCCGGCTATGACGGCCACTATCTTTGTGTCCTCGCTGACTGACTCACCTTCCAGCAGGATCTTGTCGAACCTCTCCAAGTATTTCTGGTCCGACTCCCCGTCCCCCTGGTGTATGTTAGCAAGCTTGTGCTTCTGGGTTAGGTATGACCCATAGCCAGAGAAATGGGATAGGAACTCCCGTGTTAGTTGACCAAATGACTAAATCAACCCTGGGCAAGTGAAGAGAACCATCTGTGAGACCGGTCCCTGAGGGTCAGTGGGAAGTTCCTGCATTGGGTGGCGTCCGACGCTCCCACTGAGATCATATAATCTGCATACTTGGAGATATGCACTTTGTGATCAGATTCTCCCTCGTACGCAACCATCACCGGGAATTGTATCTTCTTTTGTACAGGTGCCTGTAAGACAGAGGGTGCCAATGGTGACACCGGGAGTGCGGTTGCATCTACTCCACCCTTCTTTGCAGCCACCTGCATTTGAAGCTGCTCCACGACCTTTTTCAAAGTGGTCAGCTCATCATTGTGGGCTACCTCCTGTGGAGGCTGTTCAAGGACCGTATGCCTTATGGATGTACGGTCCCGCAGTCCCTCACTTTGCCAGCTTCCCATCTTTCATGGGTGGACCTACGAGGGCGTAGGTCTGATTCCTCCCTTCGTGATGATGCTGGGACGGACTTCTAGGCCGTCTTCTCGTATCTGGGCCCTAGCCTGCCTTGGAGGAGTTCTCGGGGTTGGTGGGTCGTGGAGACCTCTGTGTAGGTGGCAGCTCGGCCACCTTGCGAGCCGAGTCTATCCACCACCTTCACCTTCCCGACAGTATTTTGGTGGCGGCAAGCTCTGCCGGAGCTCACCTCTTGTTTGCCTAGGAGCTCGCCAGCTCGCTCCCTAGGTTGTGTGGCCTGCGTGCGCCTGGTTTCCTGCTCCCGGGTAGTATTGGTGGGAGCTCGCGCGAGCTCGCCCTGTTGTTGCCTCTGAACCCTCTGGAGCGTAGCGATAGCTCGCTCCAGCTCACCGGGGTTTTGGAGTATTTCCTGGAGAGCAGGGCTCAGTCCATCTTGTGCCGGGGCGGGGTGATTTTGTCCCTCAGCTCACTGAGGAGCTCGCTAGCGTGATGACTCACCATCAGCCTGGTTTTTCTGGGGAGCTTGTCCCTTCCACCTTCTGGTGGTTGCCGAGGTGTGAGTATTTTCTTTTGACATCGTCCAGGTAGGGGTAGTTCATCTTCAACAGTGTTTCAAGCAAAGGTAAGGGTTTGTAAAGATCTTTCTAGTCTTGCATGCAAGTGATTTGTCAAGAATCTAGTTTAATCACAAGCACACATGCATTTAGAGTCTTTATTTCCTTGTTTCAGTCTACACAATTCTGGAAAACAGCAAAATCTGGGCAATTCTTTTGAATATTCAAGTGTGTTCTTGAGTTTTATCAAGAACACTTTCAAGTCTTCTCACTCTTTTCTCTCAAATTTGTAAATCGAAGGTTCGAGCCCTTCCTCTAGCGCCAAATTGTTGGTAGAATTTCTTAATTTGGAGATTATGTGGCTAATTTATCACTTTAATCCTACCAAACAACAATCAAGATGATGTTCTTAAGAGTGTTCTTTAAGAGAGAGAAAGTAGAGAGAAAAAGTAGTGTTTGTATTACGAGCTTAGAGAGAAATGAGTTACAAAAACCCTATTTATAGGTTTGCATGTAATGAGGTGCCACTTAGTGCGCTATTTAGCCTAATGTGCTGACAAGTTTCCTTAACACCTGTCATCATGCCTACTATTACACTCTAATTACATTGTTTTGTCCTACTATATCACTATTAAGTCCCTAAGTAGCTATTATCTTCACTTCGGACTGGGTGAGCTCCTTGGTGAGCTCCCTTGCCTTGTGTTGCTCTGGGATGTGATGATGGTAGTAGGATCAAGCCCTGGCCTACGGTACTAGGTGAGCTCCTTGCCGAGCTCTCTCTCTCTCTCTTTATGGTGTTGACTGGTCAGAGGTGGTGACGAGGCACTGAACCAATTCCTTTAGTAGTTCACTTTAGTTCGCCTATCAACAGGTCCATGTAAAAAAACTATGGCCATCAAGTGTCAATTCAGCAAATTCTCGCTTTGTGATATCAGACATATTTTGCTACAAAAATAAAATAATTTTTTTAAATTAATACACATTAAATAAATAGTGGATAGTAGCATTAGAGATATCAAGCCAAAAATAATTATCAAGTGGGCAAGAGAATAAAATTTGGGCCAATAATTTAGAAGGTATAATATGGGCCAGTATTTTATTTATTAATAGCCATTGAATGAGCTTAATGGCCAATGATTAGTGTGATTAATTTGCTTGAAATTTGTGTCTTAATTAATTAATTTTGATTGATTTTTGTTTTAATTTACACCCACGTTGAGCTTTAAAAAAAAAATTAAACTTTCAACCAAAAATTATTTTGGAAACGCACTCACCATTTTCTCACCCACAATGCTTTCAACAATCACTGCCATTTTCAACAACAATTATTCATTGTAGCCCACCGAATGAGAAAGATGAAGAAACAACAAAGAAGCCATTTCCTCCACCTAAGCTTGCTGCGGAAAATTGAGTACTGGAATTCGCCAATGCCATCACTGCTGTTCACTAAGCTCTTCACCGGAATTAATGGAAGAAACCGTCCAAAGCTCCAACAGACACCATCCACTCTCAACCACCACAGCCACCGGTTCCTCCTCTGTTCGAAGTCCATAGCAGTCGTTCACGCCCAAAATTAAATCGAAGCCGCACACTGTTGAAGATGCATCGGTACTCGGAAAAAAAAAGCTCCAACCACTGCCATGGCCGAAAAATTGAATAAGTTCACCGGAATTAATGGAAGCCACCTATGTTCTCTCTATCTTCGTCAACAATCACCGCCGGAAGTTCGAGCCGATGCCTGAAAGCCAACTTCACCAACCGAAGCTCCACTCGCCGCTTGCAAACCATCGACCACTGTCGGAAATGACTACTTCCACTCGACCTCCATGAATCTGAAGAAATGCTCCATGAATTGAAATTCAAACTGACCGGAGGCGGTCAAACAAAATCAATGCGGCGAATAGTAGGCGGCTTGACTTCAAAGACATACCTTGATCTATTGCCCTAAATTGGTTCATATGAAATTTGGGGATGAAGATGAACTAATGAAAATTTGGATTTCAAACAATGAACGTGGGTGCATCAATTTAATTTATCATGAAGGGGATAATGGTCATTTTATATATTATTAAATATAATTATATATTTATGTGTGTGCACTTCTGTAACCTACCCTTAGATTTTATGTTTATTGCAATTCATGGGCCAATATAATTAATTTGTGTGGAGTATTTTATTAGGACGTGCTCTTCACTTCACAACCAAAAAATTTCAGTCCACCACCCTTAATTTTTTCAATTTCTCTTACATTATTTTGTAAGTTCACCCTAGAAGAAAAAATATACGATACCTTCTTCCGACGATGCCCATCGCCGACCTCCTGGACCACCACCACCGTAATTTTTACGGACGCCCACCACCACCACCGTAGAATTTATGATGAATATATTTAAGAATTTATTAGTTTTAGGGTTTAAATTAGTTTTATATATTGAAAGGTTTTGAATGTTTTGAATGAATTTTTGTTGTCACTATTACAAATATTGGCATTGGAAATTGATTGGAAATCGTTTGCAAAACGGAACAAAAAATGCGAAAAAATCACTGGAGGCATTTGTTCGACACTGGTTGGTGGAACAAATGCAAAATGTTCAGAATTTTTTTTCGAACATTTGTACTTTGTTCGAAAATTATTTTCTAACATTTTGCATTTGTTCCATAAAAAATTTCGAACAAAAGTTTTTAAATTTTTTTCGAACAAATGCAAAATGTTTGAAAAAAAATTCCGAACAAAGTACAAATGTTCGAAATTTTTTTCCGAACAAATTACAAATGTTCGGAATTTTTTTCCGAATATTTTGCATTTGTTACACCAACCAGTGTGGAACAAATATGTTCGAATTTTTTTTAAAAATAAATTTGAAAAATGTACGTAAAAACCATTAATATGCATATAAAGAACTATTATGATTTTGTATTAAAACTGTTGATAGAATTTGCTAATCGTGTTTGTTATGTGGCTAGTTATGTCGCATTAATTCTACCAAACAATAATCGAAGGGTTTCATGTTCTTGGATATAGTATAGAGAGAGAAATGAGAGCTTAGAGAGAGAAAGTATTGTGTAGGAAATGTATTAATTGTATTGAATTATGTAATAGTTACAAGAGAGGTCTTATTTATAGGTGTGCGAGAGTGAGGCGGCACCTTACGAGCCTATTTGGCTTCCGGTGTTGACGAAGGTTCCACACCTTCATCTTAATCCCTCACACTGCTCCCTATACTGTGCATCGTCCTACTACTATGTCTTAGACTAGATGGACCTCGTTAAAAACCTCGACGTAAACCACCCTTGTGGATAAACCGGACGGAGGAAAAAAGAGTGCAACCATCGGGATCTAGCAGGCTACGGGACGAGCTCTTAGGCGAGCTCAGGGGCGGACTCCTGGGCGAGCCCCATTGCCTTGTGCCATTTCTGATGGCTGTGCGATGACGGACCTCGGCGAGATCCCCCCTCTGGACATGGGCGAACTCCTTGACGGGCTCCTGAGCGAGCTCTTGGGTTGTATGGCGGTGGGCTTGGTTATGGCCTCATCGGCTGTGGGCGAGCTCCTCTGCCAACCTTCTCTCTTGAGTACGCCCTAGTACCCTGGCGAGCTACTTACCCTTGGATGGTTCGTCCATCAACATTTGCCCCCCAGCTCGCCTACATCATGATTCATTCAATGTGTGGGCGAGCTGACCTGCGAGATCACGGGCGAGCTCCTGTGAGGCGGTTTGAGTGCCGACGTGGGGTGGGATTCGAGGCATCGTGCACGCCTTTCTAGGCATCGTTTCCCACGCCAATTATGATGACTTTTCAAATTCTTTGCAAATAGGCCCCTGTACTCTTTGGATATTTGATCTCGCCCAGAGCCTATAAATATGGGCGACTCAATTCATTTCTCACTTTTGCTTCCTCACTTTTCCGAACGATTTTCCGACGCCCTATTTCTTCACAACCGACGGACTTTCGAGCGCTCCCCCAAGGTAGAAATCCTTTTCTTTCTTGTTCTTAACTTTCGTTCTTCCTTCACTTCAATCTTTCTGAGGGTTTTGTACATTTTATGATCGTCCCCCGGCTACTCCGACGACTGTTGCGTCGGCTCGAACTGCTCGAAAATGGTATAGAAAATGCCCCCCATCGCTAACCCCAACATATAAAGCCAATCCACAAGCCGGACCCCTCCGAACCAAAATTTGGGGAAAAGACCAATGACTGATGATCGGACAATTCCCCAAATGACCCCCATGGTGATCACCTCGGGATCTGGGGTGAGCTCCGTAGCTCGCCCGAGTAGCCGCGAGGTCCTCGGCGAGGTCCGCCCTGATTTGGGAGAGAGAGCTACCAATTCTGGAGACGACGATGCCCCAGGTCTCCGCGAGCTTCGGGAGGACCTCGCCCGAACCACCGATGACGCGGCCATCCACGAAGTGGAGGCCGCCGAGGTCCCAGAGGAGGTCACCGTAAGTGCCGACCAAGCAAGCGATCTTGTCCGTGAGCTCGACGAGGAAGAGGACGAGGGTGAGGTGGAGATCACTCACGAGTATCTTCGCTTCATCGATTTCCCATTTCCCCGGCTGCCGGAGCACTAGGTCCCCGCCGAGGTCATCCACGACTTCAACTGGGCGGAATATGTGAGGGCGTACGCGACGGACTTCCCACTGCCCGAACGGGACCTCTTCGATGCCGCCAATAAATCTGATCTCAAGGCGAGCGAGGTCGTGAGTCACATCAGCGAACATGCCCTACCGACGATCCGTAAGAAATATCGCATCCCTGTGGATGTCTTCATGTATGCCGCCGGGAAGAAAGAGCGTGCCGACCTCCCTCCTCTGGGGTTAACCGCCATCAACATTCAAACCCTGAAGGCCGGGCTCACCCTACCACTGCACCCCATCATTGGGCGGTTCCTGGCGGACAATAATCTTGCCATCACGCAGCTCACCCCGAACGCTTGGAGTAACTTATTGGCGATGCTGACCGTCTTCGGGCTTGAGGGTTACGAGAACTGACTAACCTCAGTGGAGCTCAGCGAGCTGTTTAACATGACTGCGCAGGTGAACGATGGCAAGGGGTATTACTACCTAAGAGCCCGCCCCAAAGAGAAAATCCTGGGAATTTTCCCCGGGAAGATCCGCGACTGGAAAGAGCAGTTCTTCTTCATCGGCAGCAACTGGCGAGCTTCGGACAGGCAAGGGGGACGTATCCCTACTCCCGAGGCATACGGAGAAGCCAGTTGTAGGTGGCATAATTCGGTGTGCGTGGGTTGGATTAGATTTACTAATCTAATCTCTTGTTTTTTGCAAGTCTGAAATACCACAAGTAGAGCCGGGGAAGGCCCGATGTTTCTATCGGTTTCGACCTTGTGCGGGCTATCTGTTACTTGCGGGAGAAGAAAGATCGCGAGATCGATCACTTGTGCAAACACCATTGTCGGAGGCTAGCTGGGCTCATAACATCGCCCCACCACCTTGTTTTCCAAGGTTTAACTCTCAAAATTTCTAAGTTATGGTAGCTCGCCGATGAAGCTCGTCGGCTTGCTAATGATCCTTAGTGGATTTTTGCAGGTGAAGACCTCGCTGCCGACCTCCCACCCATCGACGTCCCCGAAGCTTACCACTTCCTAGCTCGGCAATTACAAATGGGCAAGCCTCGTCCGAATTGAGCTGGCGTTCCATCTGGGGCGGTGTTGGATACGACTAAGAAGGCGGAGGTCGCAAAAGGTACTGACAAGGCTGGGGGCTCCAGCTCGCAGAAGACCTCGGCCTCTCAGCAAGCTAAGGAGAAGGTCGCCCCAAACAAGAAAGGTTCGGGGCGAGGTTCGGGATCTGACCGGGGCTCACAGCCTCCGCCTCCCCAGCCTAAGCGAACACTCTACCGTGCGGATGGCTCTCGGGTGAGCGAAGATGAAGCCCGCACCAACAAGCGACCTCGGGTTGGTCTCCGGGACGAGGATTACGAACAAAGTGACCGAGGTGGTTCTGGGTTGACTCAAGGAGGGTCAGGACAAGCTCTCGTTCCCCACTCTACTCACGCAACTCCAACTCCTCAGAGTGCGCCCCCCTTCGTCTCCCTACGGGGTCCCTATCCAGGATGACACCCTACTTGGGCTCAACCCTGATAGGTTCGGGTAAGAGGGCAAGCTTCTCTTTGAAGTTGGAAGTCATTTAGCTTGTGTTGCTATTTTTGTGATTTTTGCTAACATTTTTTACGTCTGCAGGTGTGTCCCAGCCGAGTTCCCGCACCGGCTGGAGTCCCTTCACACCGCGGAGAGGTGCAAAGCCTTGGCATCTCCGAGGGACCTTCCTGAGAGGGCACCTCGCCGGATCTTCACCGAGGCCCCCAAATATCTCTCCGCATCAGAGCTCGCGATGATCGAGAGGTAGAAGCCCGCCGACAAGGCGACGTTGGCGATGCACTATGCTTGTGCAGCTATGGCGGCCCAGCTCATCACCGATGAGATCATCGCTGCTGACAAAGCTCGCCATGATGCGAAAAAGCTGCTAAACAAGGTCGGGGATGAGCGGAAGAAGGCCATTGAGGACCTCGCTGGGATGGAGGCCAAGGCGAAGGCCTCGCTGGTGGCGGAGCAAAAGACTCTGAAGGGCCTGGAGAAGGCTCAGGCTGACTTGAGTAGCTAGAGAGTCGAACTTGAAGAAGCTCGCCGCCAGAGAAGAGGAGCTCGCCCGGGCGCGGGACGAGGTAATAATCCTCCGGGAACAGAGTCAGAGCAACTCGGCGGAGTGTTCCAAACTTCGAGGGGAGGTCGCCGCCAAGGCTCTGGAGATTGCTGAGCTTCGGAGTCGATCAGAGATATCCTCCTCCTCCGAGGCCTTAGAGCTCGCGAAGATGGTCTCCACAGACGTCGGTTATGTCCTCTGCTTCGCCGAAGTTATCTGCTCCTTTCAATGGGCGCGGATAAATAATGAGAGTGAGTGGGAGGCTTTAGTGGGCGAGTTCGATGATTGCCTGGTGAAGGCCAAAATCCCTGAGGGTACAGAGCTCAACATTGGGGACCTTGCCGGCTACAGGATTAACCTTGATGTGGCCCGGGAGAAGTACAATATTATTCAGACCTTCGAGGTCCTGACCGCAGAGGCCGCCGAGGAGGTCACCGGGGAGGAGGCTGCCAATGAGGAGGAGATCGCCGGGGAGGAAGGGCGGACGCCTCTCACTGTTGAGCAACTCCAGGAGGCTGTGGGGGATGCGACATTAGACACCAGTGAGTTTGACACTAGTTGGCTCACTGGAAACATCACCTCGCTCTCCGAGCTCGCCATTCCAGCCTGCCAGGTCGCCCCTGCCCCTGCCGAGGTCCCTTTCGAGGTGCCTGCTACCCCCGCTGCTCCCAACTCTTAGATTAGCTTTTTGTTTCCTTTATTGTTTTACAAGTTTCAGTAGTTCGCAGGGGTTACGGAGCTCGCCTAGAAGGAGCTCCGTTTTTTAGTTTTTTTATTTTCGTTCAAGTAGTTAGAGCTCGCAGGGCTTCGTATAGCTCACCCAGAAGGAGCATACTTTTGTACTTCAAAGACGGCCAGCTGGTCGGCCTTTGTGGCCAGCACCACTTCGAACACTTAGGAATTTTCAAGTATTTTCGCCTTGAAAATTTCCTAAGTGTCTTTTGAATATAATTCGAGCCATTTTTTGTCTAACTCTTTGTACTTCCATTTTTTGTGCTTTACGTCATAATCTTTACTCGCTCGTTCGTGTATTCTGGGTACTTAATTGTTCGTCTTACTCTACTTTGAGAAGCAAATCGTTCGTTTTACGTCACTTACGACTACGAATCGTACCTCCATTTTGATAGCACGTATTCTTCATCTTACACCGCTTAGGATCGCGAATCGCTCGTCTTAAACCACTTGGGGTAGCGAGTTGTACTTTGTTTAATCCACGTTGGGCAGTTGGGTTTCAAGAACCTTGCCTTAGACGTTATTCGTCTTTATCGCGAATTTTTCTAACTTGAGGCAGGTAGTGCTTGGTGACCCTTTAGGATGGGTACCTTCGCGACCTTGGGCACTTCGGCCTTTGCCTACGAGCATTTTAATTATAACGTTTGGGACCTTGGTCCTTGCGCATTACGAAATCTCGGGCACTTGGCGAGCTGGGGCTGGCGAGCTCCCTTGAGCAGTGGGCGACCTGATGTAGCTCGCATAGTTGGCGAGCTACGCAGGTCCAAACACTTGGCAAATTTTCTGACTAATTTCCTGACTTCACAAATTTTTCTAACTTTTCATAGCAACATGATTTACACTGGTTGCTATCAACATTTATGATGCGAACCCTCGACTAGTCTATTACAGAATTCTAGTCTATTGGTAGAACTTTTTCAGGTGTGCTGCACTCCAGGTATATGACGAGGCGTTACCTTCTGCGTCTTCGAGGTGCCATTTGGCCAGGCTACGGTAACCCGGAACGGTCCTTCCCAGTTCGACTCAAACACACCTGGTGGGGCCATCAATTTCTTTTTCAGCACCAGGTCCCCGACTTTGAACTTTCGGTCGCGGACCTGGGAATTGTAGTACTTTTCAGCTCTACGTTTGTAGGTGGCGTTCTTCATTTCTGACGAAGCTTTGGTCTCTTCGATTAGATCTTTCTCTACTGCCAAGGCTTCGTCATTCTTTTCTTCGTCTTATCCTACCACCTTCCAAGTCTTGTTCTGGACTTCGACCGGGACTACGGCCTCAGTTCCGAAGGCTAGGGCAAATGGGGTCTCTCCGGTGCTGGCTCTATGGGAAGTTCTGTAAGACTACAGGACCTCAGGGAGTTCGTCTGCCCAGCTCCCTTTCTTTTCTTCGAGGTGGAGCTTCAATATGTGTTTCAGGATTTTCTTCACCGCCTCGACCTGGCCGTTCGACTGTGGATGGTAAGGAGTTGAGTAGTGCTTCTTGATGTTCCATGAACTGCAGAAGTCTCTCAACTTTTGACCGTCGAACTGCCTTCCGTTGTCTGTGATGATCGACTGTGGAAGTCCGAAACGGCAGATCAGGTTTTTCCAAATGAAGCCGATCATCCTCTCATGTGTTATTGTTGTGAGAGCCTCGGCCTCAGCCCATTTAGTGTAGTAGTCTACAGCTACAACAACAAACTTTACACCGCCTCTGCCAGGTGGAAATGGGCCGATCAAGTCGATACCCCATTTCGCGAAAGGCCATGGGCTGAAAACCGACCTCAGCTGGTTGGCTGAGGAGTGGATGTTTGGTGCGAAAAGTTGACACTTTCGGCACCTTCGTGCGAAGCTAATGGCATCTTTGCGAAGAGTGGGCCAGTAGTATCCCTGCCTGATCGTCTTATATGCCAATGCTTGCCCCCCAGCGTGACTTCCACAAATTCCTTCGTGGATTTCTTCTAACACCTCGGACCCCTGTTTTTTGGTTAGGCACTTGAGTAGGGGTAGCGAGAATCCACGTTTGTAGAGTTGGCCATCCAGCAGCGTATATCTGCCAGCTTGCTTTACTAGCGGGCTAGCTTCCCAGGCATCCGCGGGGGTTGTTCCGTCTTTTAAGTATTTTTGGATTGGGGTGCACCAATCTTCACCATCTTCACTGTCCTCCTGCCTCCCACTCGAGGTCTGATTTATTTTGTAATCGGACGTCGAGGGGTTTTTCAGCGTGGTGATTACAACCTCCGTTAATTCGGCCTCGCCGTCACTGGTAGCTAGCCGGGCTAAGGTATCTGCTTGTGTGTTTTCCAGCCGTGGTATCTGATTGATGTAAACCTGCGTGAACATCGAAATTAGATGCGCGGCTATCTTCTGGTAGGTCATCATCTGCGGGTCTTTTGCCTCGTATTCCCCCCAGACTTGGGATATTATTAGCTGGGAATCTCTGAAAACTTGAAGATTGGTCGTCCCCACAGCTAATGATAGCCTAAGTCCAGCTATCAACGCTTCATACTCCGCCTCGTTGTTGGTTGCTCGAAAGTTAAAATGGATTGCGGAGGTGAAGACTTGTCTGTTCGGGCTGATCAGGACTACACCGGTGCCCGCTGGTACACTGGTTGATGATCCATCGACGTAGAGGTGCCACGGAGCTATACGCCCCCTCGTCGGATCTTGTGGGAAAGTTAGCTCGACGATGAAGTCGGCGAGCGCTTGTCCCTTGATCGCTATTCGGGGTGAGTAGGTTATACCGTATTGGCTGATCTCTAGTGACCATTTCAGCAGGCGTCCGGCGGTGTCTGGGCGCTGTAGTATTTGACGTAGTGGGAACGTCGTCAGCACTTCTACAGGGTGGTCAAAGAAGTAAGGCCTCAATTTTCTAACACTCATCACCAGTGCATAAGCCAGCTTCTCTGTTGGGGTGTATCGTAACTCAGCTTCGTGTAAGACTTGGCTTACATAGTACACTGGTAGGTGTGTTTTCGCCTCTTCTCGGACCAGGACGGAGCTGATGGCCACCTCCGACGCGGCTAGGTATAGATACAACTTCTCTCCAGGTATCGGCTTTGACAGGACCTGTGTATCTGCCAGGTATGTTTTGATGTCTTCGAAGGCTCGCTGGCATTCACTTGTCCACACGAAGTGGTTTTTGAGGTGGAGCTTGTTAGCTTTGGCCGCCTCTTTATACCTTCGTGTGTTTGCCTTGATTGCCTCGAAGAATGGGCAATTCGATCACCGGACCTGGAGATGAACCTGTTCAGGGCCGCCATGCACCCGATCAACCTTTGGATCTTCTGCACGGAGTCGGGGGTGCCCATCTCGATTATGCATTGGGCCTACGTCGGGTTGACCTCTATTCCACGCTGGCTCACTAGGTGACCTAGGAACTTTCCAGAGTGTACGCCGAAGCTGGTTTTCTTGGGGTTTAACTTCATGTTGTAGTGGCGCAGTATGTCGAAGGTCTGTTTTAGGTGGTCCAGGTGATCCTCCTTTCTCAGACTCTTGACAACTATGTCATCTACGTATACCTCCATGGATTCGCCAATGTGTTGGTCGAACATTTTATTCACCAACCTTTGGTAGGTGGCCCCGGTGTTGATGAGTCCGAACGACATCCTTTCCCAGCAATACATATTCTTGTTGGTGTAGAACGCCGTATGCTCCTGGTCATCTGGGTGTAAAGCTATCTGGTGATAGCCCACGAAAGCATCCATGAATGTCATCATCTCATGGCCTGCGGTGCTATCTACCAGCTGGTCTATGTGAGGTAGTGGGAAGTTGTCATTCGGGCATGCTTTGTTCAGGTCTGTGAAGTCGATGCAGAGCCTCCACATCCCGTTATGTTTCTTCACAAGGACGGGGTTTGCGACCCACTGCGGACATAAAGCTTCTTTTATCAGCTTGTTATCCAGCAACTTCCCCACCTCAACGGCCAGAGCTGCTTATTTGTCTGGTCCGTATTTCCTTCGTTTTTGACGTACGGGTCTCCTCGTCGGGTCTATGTTAAGTCTGTGGGTAGGCGTGCTCCAACGGGATTCCCGTCATGTCTTCGTGGGACCAGGCGAATACATCCAGGTTGGACATCAAAAACAGTTCCATGCTTGACCGGTACGGTTCGGGTAGCTCAGAACCAATGAAAAGTTCTAAGTCCCTTTTCGGGTCCACCGGTAGTGCTGTTAGTTCTTCCATGTGGGTGGCCCTTCTCTTTTGACTTTTCCACCTTGGGTCACTGATGAACTCGTCCTACTCCTCTTGTGACATCTGCGCAGGTTCGTGACCTATGCGCGGTTCGAGGTCATCGGGTTGGCTTTCAGCTTGGGCGGGTTCATCAACTGTCAGTACCTCCGGTGGTTTGTCAACCTGGGATGGTGCGGTGACCTGGGGAGTTGGGTCAACATCCATTGGTGTTGGTTCTTGACCTCCCGCAGGTCCCCCATCTTGGGCTTCATCAACCACCTCCATGGGAGCAGGTTGTTGTTCCTGTGCAGGTCCCGACACTCGCTCAGGTCCCAACACTTGGGTCTCCTCCAATCCCTCCATTGGTGCCAGTTGTGTGTCTTGCACAGGTCCTGTGCCTTGGTCGATTTTCGACAAATCGCCTACCTCCATCATCTCAGTTTCGACCGAGATGATGTCTAGGATGTTTGGCTCGTCTGCTGGAATCTGTACATCCTCTTCAAGGATGTGGACCTGCGTAATAGACTTTTTGACCCGGCCATCTTTGATTTGGAGTAAACATTCTCGGGCCTTTTTCTGGTCACCCTTTACAGTTCCGGCACCTTTTGGAGTTGGGAATTTCAAACAGTAGTAGTAGGTCGAACACGCCACTTTGAATTCATTAATAAATAGGCGGCCAAGGAACCCGTTGTAGGAGGACTGCTGGTCGACAACTAGGAAATCTATGAGCCTAGTCAGCCTTCGCTCCGGGTCCTCGGCCGATACAAGTTGGACGCTCAACCTAATACTACCTAGGGGGACAGTTACAGCTTCTCCGAACCCCACTATCCTAGCATTGCTAGGTTCCATATATGACTCAAAATCACCTAAGGCATCTAAGGTGGATTTGAAGAGGATGTTGGTGAATGCGCCGGTGTCCACAAGTAGCCTGTGAACTAGGACGTTCATGATGTTGGCGGTTATCACCAACGAGTCGTTGTGGGGCGTCAGTACCCCCCTCCAGGTCCGCTGAGGAAAATATCAGCTCGTCAATAAGCTGTGCGACGGACCTGGGGCCGAAGCTGCCTTCCTGGACCTGGTTTATGGCCCAGATTTCGGCCTTCCTTTTTCTTTTAGACATGGAGGATCCCCGTCCTAGAGACCTCCAGCAGCTCCGATCTCCTCCTCGAGAACCAAGAGTTCTCGGGTGGGCTCCATGTTTTACTGAGGTTGGGGAGGTCCCCTTCGTCTGTTCTGAGGTCCGCGCTGGCCAGCGTCCTCCTCCTCATAATCGGAGGCCTCCCTCCTGTCGAACCTCGGTCTCTTAGTTGGGGTCTTCTTCACGAACTCGGCCAGCTTCCCATCCTCATAGAATTTCCAGAGCTGTTTGAGGAGGTCTCTGCACTCGCTGGTGAAGTGGTCGATGGCCTGGTGGTAGGCGCAATATTTATTAGGGTTGAGCTTCGTGCGGTCCTGGCGGATCCGCCTCGGCTCCTCTAGAAGGGCCTTGTCTTTGACAGCTGTGAAGATGTGGTCGACGGAGACGGTGAGGACCTGATTGAGCTTCTCCTTGAACTCATCCCCGTCGCCAAAGGTCTTCAGGTTCCGTGGGGCCTTATGTGCCCCCGGACTTCTTCCCGTAGGACTTCTTCTCCTCCGGGGCACCAACTTCTTTCAGCAGTGCCTCCTGCATAGCCACGAACACCCCCACCTTGTGGTGGAATTCATTGTAAGTGTTCGAAAATGCGAGGTACATCTCCTTCCAGAGGTCGGTGCCCTTCCTGAGCCCGGCCATCACTGCGACGACCTTGGTGTCCTCGCTCACTGGCTCACCCTCCAGCAGTATTTTATCGAACCTCTCCAGGTACTGTTGGTCGGTCTCGTTCTCGCCTTGGTGAATGTTGGTGAGACGGTGTTTCTGGGTAAGGTAGGACCCGAACCCAGAGAAGTGGGCCAAGAACTCCCGCGAGAGTTGGCCAAATGAGCAGATTGACCCCGGGGTGAGCGACGAGAACCAGTGATGGGCTCGGTCCCCTAAGGTCAGCCGGAAATTCCGGCACTGGGTGGAGTCGGTGGCACCGACCGAGATCATGAAGTCCGCATACTTGGCCAAGTGGACCTTCGGGTCGGACTCACCCTCGTATGCGGACATCACCGGGAATTGGATTTTCTTCTGGACCGGTGCTCAGAGGATGACAGGTGCCAATGGGGATGTGGGGAGAGTGGTGGCGTCAGGTCCGCCAGACTTGGCAGCTACTTGGGCTTGTAGCATTTCGACGGCTTTTTTCAGCGAGGCCAGCTCGTCATCGCGGGTCACCTCCGGCGGAGGTTGCTCGAAGGTCGTGCGTCTCATGGACGCACGTCCCCGAGGTGCCTCACTCTGGGGTGACCTCTCAGTGACGGGCTGGAATTAACATCCGCCATGGGGGCCCAACCTGTCGGTGGCGGGCCTTCTCAATCGGTCGTGGGCGGACTTGTGCGGCTGCAGGTCTGAGTCTCCCCCGTGGGACGTGACCGGGGCGGCCGTCAGTTCATTTTCTCCACACCTGGGCCCCAGTCTGCCTTGGAGGACCTCCCTCCTCAGCGATTGGTGGGTGGCGGATGATTCGGTGTAGGCCAAAGCTCGCCCGGCATGCGTGGCTGGCTCCTCCACCACTTTGGCCTTTCCGGCGTGCTCCCGGTGTTGGTGGGCTTGTGCCGAGCTCGCCTCCTGCTCAGTGGGGAGGTTGTTGTACTCCCCCCGGGTCTGGGTGCCCTGAGTGGGCCTCGTCTGCTCCCGAGCCTCGGCTGGAGCTCGCCTAGGTACTATGGCAAGCTCGTCGTTCTGCCTCTGCTGCAACCTCTGCAAAGTTGATGGTGCGCTGGAGCTCGTCGGGGTTGTTGGCCAGGCCCCTCAGGGCAGGACTCAAGTCTTCCTGGGTTACTATAACTCGCGGAGGTCACGGAACTGCAGTGCTTTTCTGGGGAGGTCGGCATGAGGTCTCCACCACCTGGCGCGAGGTCTCTACCTCGGCCTGGTCCTGATCGCCCCCTTTCGACTTTCCGGCAGTTGCGGAGGTCTGTCCCTTAGCCATTTTTTGGGTTTTGGAGGGGGTAACTTGTGGCAGGTCGCCGAGGTAGCTGGGGTAGGTTGCCGAGCTTGCCGAGGTCGCGGTCTCCGGCCAGGTTGGTTTTTGTTCGAGTTTTCATCTAGCCTCGTGTGAGACGAATTATCTGAAAGTCGATTTATTCGTGTACACGCGCGTGTTTGAAAACTTTTTCCGGGCAGAATTTGGGAAATCCAGAAATTTAGATTTTCGTCCGGAAATCTGGGTTTTCGTTCGAATGAATGAATATGTGTGTGTATCTTCAAGTGTTCTTGAGTTTTATCAAGAACACCTTCAAATCTTCAAATCTTCAAACAAACCCTAACTTTTTGTTCTTGAAATTTTTTTAATTTTTTAGATTCGAAGCACCCTTCTTCTAGCGCCAAATTGTTGATAGAATTTGCTAATCGTGTTTGTTATGTGGCTAGTTATGTCGGATTAATTCTACCAAACAATAATCGAAGTGTTTCATGTTCTTGGATATAATATAGAGAGAGAAATGAGAGCTTAGAGAGAGAAAGTATTGTGTAGGAAATGTATTAATTGTATTGAATTGTGTAATAGTTACAAGAGAGGTCTTATTTATAGGTGTGCGAGAGTGAGGCGGCACTATACGAGCCTATTTGGCTTCCGGTGTTGACGAAGGTTCCACACCTTCATCTTAATCCCTCACACTGCTCCCTATACCGTGCCTCGTCCTACTACTATGCCTTAGACTAGATGGGCCTCGTTAAAAACCTCGTCGTAAACCACCCTTGTGGATAAACCGGACGGAGTGAAAAAGAGTGCAACCATCGGGATCTAGCAGGCTACAGGACGAGCTCTTAGGCGAGCTCAGGGGCGGACTCCTGGGCGAACCCCATTGCCTTGTGCCATTTCTGATGGCTGTGCGATGACGGACCTCGGCGAGGTCCCCCCTCTGGACATGGGCAAACTCCCTGACGGGCTCCTGAGCGAGCTCTTGGGTTGTATGGCGGTGGGCTTGGTTACGGCCTCATCGGCTGTGGGCGAGCTCCTCTGCCGACCTTCTCTCTTGAGTACGCCCTAGTACCCTGGCGAGCTACTTACCCTTGGATGGTTCGTCCATCAACAAAAACCATGTTGCGAAATAAAAAAAATTTATAACCTTTTTGTTCGATAAAATATGGTTAAAGAATTGTGGAATGACAATCATTCAAATCTAGGTTTTGAAAGAGGGAGTGAACTGATCGTTTTTAATTGTGAAATATATTTAAAGGATAATTTTGTGTTTTAAAACTTATTTCCAAAATGAAGAACAAAAGCGGGGTGAAGTACTCAAGAAATGGGGTGGAAATATCCTGGTCCATTTTATTAAAGTTGAGAGGCCCATTTTATTTAGGCCCAGGTTATATGCACCCACATTTATTAGTAGTACACACACGATTTAGTTTTATTAATTCAAAACACATAAAAAAATGTCACAAATACCCTTAATTCCTTATCAATCTTTCCTAAGATAAAAGGTACACCCACTTTTTGTTTTCAAAAAACTATTTGAAAAAGCACATAAAATATTTGAAAAAATATCAAAATATTTTTAAATAAATTAATTTGTTGAAGAAAAAAAATGAAATTTATCATTTTTGAAATAATATTTTTATTTTTTTTAATTATATTTTTCAAAAAAATATAAAAGCTTCTAGAGAAAATATAAAAGAAGTCATAAAATAAATCTGGGAAAAGGTCGTAATACTTTTTAACATGGGTTAAAATTTCAACGAAAAAAATTGAAGTAAAGGTTTGGAGTTCGAAGAAAGAATGAGATTGAGAATAGAAAAAAAAAAAAAATATTTCTCTTACCTTTTATATTGTTATGTTTTCAGATTTATAGTGTCAAATATAAACATGCTGGCCGGACTACATAGAAAATAAAGAGTGTAAAAAGAAGGAAGGAGATATGATGGAAAGGGAAAGAAGAAAAGGAATTGAAAGATTTATTAGATATTAAATAACAAAATAAAAATGAGGGAGAGAGTTTTTTTTTTTGAAAGGAAAATAGCTTATACAAAAATATCACTCAAGGCTACAATCAAGCTAAATTCCTAACCCAGTTGGGGATATGAT